>JASCZI010090771.1:32783-55106 GCA_036250425.1 Stylosanthes scabra
GTTTTTATAAGTAAACTAAATTTTTAATTAGGTCTTTATAGTTTAAAATTTATAATTGAGTACTAAATTTTTTAAAGTTTAATTATTTTGTTAGTAGTCTTTAAATTTTTTGTTAAAAAATCACAATTTTTTTATAATATTCATTTTTTGTATTTGATATAGCATGAATGGTAAAATATTTTAAAGGTAAATTTTTTTTAAAAAAAATTTATGAAAAATAATAACTAGTAAAATTTTAATTATAAATTATTGTCTAATATAAAAACTAAGTTACAAATTTATAAATTATAAATATTTAATTAAAATTATGGTAAAATTAGAGTGATTAAAATAACAAATATGATAGGGAGTCAATAAATTTTTTATCAATGATAACCAACAAGAAGGAAAAACCTAATAAAATAAGAGAAGCTCAACTTATAAGATGAAATCCAAGTAAATAATGGTATTTTAGAATTATTAGTTAGTATTGGTTACCAAATGTTAGTAACCTAGACTTTCTCTTAAACTAATAATTAAAGTGTTTTACGACTAAGAAAAAATATAGGTAATCAATATTTTTCTAACCAACAAATTAGTTAATAAAAATAGAACATATATAAAACGTGCACAATGAAAGACAATTGAACATTTATAACTTTTTTAGAAATAGGACATTCGAAAATACTTTGTATTTTGCTAAAAAGTAGAACTAAAACATTCAAAACTTAAAGAAATATAACATCTAATAAAAGTTATTGGTTAATATTGCCTAATTTTTATTCGCTATCTAATACTAAATAGTTTATAGAAAAATATACATAATCAATATTTTCTTAATCAACAAATCAGCCATAAAAAATATAACATCCATAACCATTGCTTATAGAACATTCACAATAAAAAACTAACTTTTTTTTTATAAATAGAACATCTGAAATCAATAACAGAATTTCCGTAACCTAGAAAATAAAATATCCAATTTAAATTATTGAATGAATTTTTATTCATTATTAGCATTGTTGATAGTTTGTTTAGTCAATAGAACATCTGTGATTTTGTTATCAAGTTTTTAATCACCTAAAATAGAACATTCAAAATTAAAAAAATAAAATATTTAATTTAATTAATTTCTTGACTGATTTTGTGTGAATTTTTATTTGGTTAACTCGTTTATTTATTTATTTATTTATTTATTTATTGTGTGGGTAGGAAATTGTAGCAACTCAGAGCATGGTTCTACGAGTTCTACCCGGGGACACTAAATTGGATTCGAGAGCTTTATCTTTTTCAAATACATGCCAGCTAAAGCTTCTCATTTTAGATTATGTGAAAACTCTCGGTCACTTCAACATTCCTAGTACATTAAAGGTTTTCTCCTGGAAAGGTTGTCCAACGGAAACTCTGCCCTTTTCAGATCATCAACACTATGAACTTGTCTATATTGATCTAACTGGTAGCAGTATTGTACGCTTATGGGATGAAAAGAAGGTAAACCTTTTCATCAACAGCTCTATCAAATTTAATAATATTATATCACATTAGCATTTTGAGTAAAGTTAGTAACCATGTTATATTTCTTTGTTTTGTTCAGTCTTTAAATAAGCTAGAGCACTTGGATTTGTCCTTATCCCTCAACTTGAAGGAAACACCAGATCTTTCTGTGGCTCCCAATCTTAAAACACTTGATATTGACAAGTGTCCTCTGCTGAATTCTATTCACCCGTCTCTGGCACACCACAAGAGCCTTGTTGAATTGAATATAACGAGATGTATTAGTCTTGAAACACTTGGAGATAAGTTGGAGATGAGTTCACTCAAGAAACTGGATCTATTCTTGTGCATGAGGTTGAGAAGACTGCCAGAATTTGGGAAATGCATGAAACAATTATCAATTCTTAATTTGTATGGCCTGCCTGAAACATGCGACTATTCTGGCTTGCTCTCATCACATAGTTGTTTAGCTGGCCTAAAGGAGTTGGTGTTAGATACATGCAGTGTGACGTGTTCTGTTATACGCAGCACTCATGGTTTAGAGTCCCTTAGGGTTTCCCTTTTGTATGAAAGCCAAAGTGTAGATACATTTTTTGATTCTCTCCCTCATCTGACCTCTTTGACTAGTCTGTCAATAAGCGATTGTTATTTTTTCTCAGATGAAGAGGGAGAAGATACAGAAGAGCCGATCCCTTACTACGATCTTTCCAAATTAACATTGTTGAGGGATTTGACTTTAGATGACAACAATTTTTCAAGAGTTCCAATAAATATCCATCAACTTCCCAGACTTAGGTGTCTAAGACTAACTCGTTGTGAAAAATTGCAAGTTTTGCCGGAGCTTCCATCAAGTCTAAGAGAATTAGACGTACGAGATTGTGATTCACTGGATGTATCCCATGTGAATGATTTTATATCAAAGGCATGTTGTGCCTTTGCAGAATCAGCTCGCCAAGATCGTGAAGATATTTTGCAAATGTGGATCAGTGTGGAGGAAATTCCAGCATGGTTTGAGAATCAGGAAGAAGATAATGGAGTATCAGTCTCATTCCCGCATAATTGCCCTTCAACTGAAACCCTCGCACTTGCTCTCTGTTTCCAATTTAATGCTGGTGAAGACATCTTCAAATCAGATGTATCGGTGATCTGCAACTGTAACGAATTCATCAACCAGGGTTTATTGAAGATGGAGTACATAGCTCCTGGAGATCTGGGCATTGTGTGCGTGAACAGTTACTATTTGAGGAAACTATTATGCCAACACAATCGCTTCCAATTCTTAGCTCCCCATAACCATAAGATAGTACAGAGATGTGGAGCGCGTTGCGTGTGCAAGCAAGACATTCGAGGTTTCAAGAAAACAAAATCAGAAACAAGGAAAAGAAAAGCAATTCTTGAATTGAACAAGGACATGATCTCAGATTGTTCACCTTCTAATGAATAAGTTGCGTGTGGTTGCCCCTCCACTTTATGAAGAAGACCAGCAGCATGCTGCTACAGCTTTCAGAGAAAAGAATACACATTGGACAATAGCAACTATCTTTGCCAAGATACCTTATATCTTCGACTTTTCAATCAAATTCATCAGGTACCTCTCTTGTTTTGATTTTGTATCCTTCGTTGATTTGAAAACTTCTAAACTTATTCTTGTTGAAAATGAATTGTGGTCTTAATATTGGTGTAAGATTTTTCCATTTATAATTATCGTATGTAGATTACTAAAAGATGTGTTGATGTTGATGTTGATGTTGATGTTGATGTCGTAATCATCTAATCATTAATTGAATGTACCATGCTCGTGCAAGTAAATTGAATATAGGTATCTTCTAGAGGTTTGGAGTTTGGACAATATATTTTTCTGAAAGATAACATACATTGACCAAAAAGACATGGATTTAATAGGAAGTTCTGTTGCTTCAAGATGATATGTGATCAATTACGCTAAATGAAGTTTCATGGCACCGGAGGAATCACTGCATTTTTTCCTTCTTTGTTGTAACATCTTTTCTAATAAAAAATATCGTGACATTTTAGGAAAATATATCTAAATTTAAAATATGTATGATGAGGTTCTATGAAAGGTTAATGCAGATAATTAACTGTAGTATAGTGCATTAGTGATGAAGCCAATTTATATCCTGGTGCGAATGCCGTAACTTAGATATATAGTTAGTGTTGAAGCTTAGGTAGATACATTCTAATATTTCTTTGCTCCTCACTAATGACATTATCTTGTGTTATCAGCTTCAAATTACTGAGAGGCGGTTGGATACTTAACTTTCTCCTTGCTCACATGCTCTGTCATTCTTAAAGAGTGGATACTTGTCCTGCCTATTCTGTCAAGAAGTTCTGAGGTATGCCTGGATTCATTGACATGTTTTCAACAGCAACGGTGTTAAAATAACCGCTATAAAGGTAATAGATTATGAAAATAGAATTCTTAATCATTTCATGATATATATATATCCATATGGCATTACAATTAGACTCCTAACAAGACAATAGTTCCAATGTCTCGAAAATTAGCACCCTCATTTTCCTTTTATATTTGGTTCTCCATTGTTAGATGCTTTTTATAACATGCAAAGCAGAGATGAGATTTTTAAGTAAACACAGCAATAAGCTAATAATTATTGGATACATGCATATTGCATTTCTTCACTGTCAATGAACTTTTCCTTTTGTAAAGGGAGTCATTTGGACATATTCGTGACATCTTATTTCCATTCTAGCAAACGCTCACTTTCCTGGTAACTGGCAAGTGCATTCATGAGATTTTACAGGTGCTTTTTCACTTATTCAGATGAAGCTTCGATTTCCTGGCATCACCGATCTTTGTTGGTGGTAATTAACATGGCTCATGATGGTAGCATTGCGGAGATACACAACTCTGGCAGCAGTGATGGGCCTCCATTAGCCCTACAAAAAATTAGCACAAAGCAGCAACAGAGACATTACATGTTTAGAAGATTTTGAGTTTGAAATGTTCCTGCAACAAATCAGTAGGCCAATGGAACACACACAAGGAGTGGTAGAACCTCCAAACATGCATGAATTTAAGATTATGTATGTTGTTAAGCTATTTGAGTCCCATGCAATTTCACCTTTCATAATATCTCAATTGCCAAAATAATGCAGATGCTAGGTCACCAGGAAGTTCGTCTGAAACGATGAGTTTTGTAAAATGATGTGATTGAAATGGACATCTTTGGTAGAGAAGAAAGGTATGGCCATTTGCCAACAGCTCAATATAACTTTGTTAGAAGAATAAATCTTGAAAACTAATAACATTTTCACATTTGTAACAGGTTAATTAGTTTTAGAAGAAGCTGAAGTACATCGATATGAGTTCCCCCAAGAACCAAAAGTGATCTCATTTTTTTGGGTCTGGAATCTTGAAAGTTGAAAGTTGAAACGTTAGTTCTTAAAGGTTGTGGAAAGTGGAAACCTTAGCAATGCACAAACTCAGCCCATGTCAATCTGCATTCTGGTGTTGTGTAAATTTGAGTTTGATGTATAAATGTATGAGATTGCTTGGCTTTATAAATAATGGCATTTTTTGTATGTTAATATTCTAGAAATTCCATCTTGGTTTGTCCCATATCCATGTGATTGCCGTCTGAATAAAAATTTAAAGGGTATTGCATTATGTTTCTTGTTTTATACAAAGCTTTGGGATTTGATAAATCAGTGAAGTTGAATTTTTGTGTTAGCAATGGTAGTGGATGCATCATTTCTTGGAGAACATATAGAATGTTTGATGGTTATCACCTTTACATTCTCTGCTTGACCAATGATTACTTTTGGGAAGAATTTCACCGAGATACAGTGTTTAAACTATTGATTCGGCCAGAGGTTGAGTATGGCAAATGTGATTATGAAGAGTTTTCTTATGTTTCTTGTTATCATGCGAAATATTGAGCACTGGCTGGGTGCGTATTGAAGATATCGAAGATCTGAACAAAAGTGAGATCGAAAGGCAAGGGAGTGAAGGACAAGGAGTTTTTTACTTGAACATGGAGATGCTGCAGAAGTTGGCCACCTAGAAGCGGTGCTGGATGCAGACTGGATAGCATCTTTTCATGACCAACCGCTGCTTTATGTTATCCTCAAATGTGAGTAATCATTTTGATCCTTCGGTTTTCAATCCATCTTAGTCAAGATGGTTTATAGCTAGCTGTCACTTGATGAAGTTAATAATATAAGATTAGTGGGATCCATAAGTTGATAATTAACTTCTGCTTATTAGTAGATTCTGTTGGGATTCAAGTGTAAATGGTAAAAGAATTTGCATCAGTCAACACTTGAGTATATAATAAAAGGACCCATAAATTCATCTTCTTAATGATTTGAATCAAGAGGTGGTGTCCAACTTAAGTTATTTGAATAAATTCATTGTCTTAAATTATTTGTGCATCACTGCAGCTACAATCTCACCCAGTATTGCTGAATATAAAGATTTTCTGGAATAGAAAGTAGTAATTCTCATCTGTTGCAAATGCAGAAGATGAATGAAAGAAAGCGTAACACATTGCTTTCCTATGCTTAACAGGACTTCACCCTGGCCCATATGAATGAATACACTTAAGAGCTATGAAGACTTTTCCTCTTTATATATGCTAGAGGATTCATTATTTTTTTAAAAATTCACATTTTGTAATATGCATTTTGTTTAACAGATCAAACAGTTCCATTTATACACATTCATTGTGCTGCAAGCAACAAAGTGAGATTGGTGTGTTTATTACCTTTTCTTTGTACACTTCAATTTTCTCTCTTAGGGTGTTATAATTAACCAGAGCTTTTAGTTCACACTTCACACCATCATCTAAAGACTTATTTATCCAAACACCAAAACTTTTTTTAAAGACTTACTTTATCTAAAGATATACTTTTGCTATTGCGTGGCACTACGGTAATCATAAAGCATGAATAAACTAATCAATATACAACTCCCTCATCATTAAGTTGCTGTATATTAACCCAAAAAAAAAAAAAAAATCGTTTTGTGTTTTTGTCCAAACAATGGTGAAGCCACTTTCTACTTAATTAAATTCTTAAAAGTTCCTAATACTTTATTGTACATTGTCCACCGAAATATCTTATGAAAGCCTATAATAGTTTTCTGCAGAGTATGTTTTATTTTCTTAATAATCCATTTTCTCAAAAGCACACATGAAAGTAGTAAAACACTATATCATTTCCAGGCAATAACCAATTCACCTTTCTGTATTTTCCACACAAGTCAACAAAGCAAAGCCTTATTCTGATTTCTTAGCCATTTCCTTTCCCTGCTACACAAGCAGCTTCTCCTATGATGGAAGCTACACAAGCAGCTTCCACTCACTTTACTCTATTCACACACAGACACACTAATGCATGATCTTTACTCTCTGCACATCTTGTGTTTGCTAATAATCTTTTATTCACATAACACTCCTTGAATTGAAGCACCATTCCATCGATTCTATAGTACTTATTAAACTTTTGCAGCCTTGTAGTTTGTCATAGTTCAGGATATATATGGCATCTTCTGTCAGTGAATCCCCTCCTTCCTCTACTCCTCGTCCAAGATCATGGACATATCATGTGTTCTTGAGTTTCAGAGGACAAGACACTCGTACAGGATTCACTGATCATTTATGTGCCTCGCTCGAAAGGAAGGGAATCACAGCTTTCAGAGATGACAAAGACCTTGAGAGAGGTGATGTCATTTCACATGAACTTGTCAAAGCTATTGAAGAATCTATGTTTGCCATTATTGTTCTCTCCCCAAACTATGCATCCTCCACTTGGTGCTTGGATGAGCTTCTAAAGATTCTAGAATGCAAACGCAACTTGGGGCTACAGCTTGTGCCTGTGTTTTATGGTGTTGAGCCTTGTGATGTGAGGCATCAAAAAGGAACCTTTGCTGAAGCTTTCAGAAAACATGAAGAAAGATTTGGAGGAGACAGTGAGAAGGTTAGAAGATGGAGACATGCTTTCACACAAATTGCTAGTTATTCTGGTTGGGACTCCAAACATGAGTAAGCAGTTCTTAATTTAACTTTGCACTATGTTAATCAGAAAATCTTTGCTTCATTTTGATAAAGAAAAATCTGGTTAAACAATTTTGCTAGTGTTTCTTGGTTGACAAACAATATGTATGACTTTTCTTCACTTATGATATTTCAGACATGAGGCAAGATTTGTGGAAAGCATTGCTGAACATATACACAGAAAGCTAATTCCAAAATTGCCATCTTGCACTAAGAACTGCGTTGGGATTGCTTCAAGGTTGGAGGAAGTTATTAAACTCATAGGTATTGGGTTGAATGATGTTCGCTTCATAGGTATATGGGGCATGGGTGGCATAGGTAAGACTACTATCGCTAGAGCAGTATACGAAGCTATCCATGGTGAATTCAAAGTTAGTTGCTTCATGAGAAACGTTAGAGAGTTGTCTGAAAAAAATGGTTTTGTTCAGTTACAAAGAGACCTCCTTGCATGTTTAGGCATGAGTAGTAGTTATTTTCATGACACATATGATGGAAAAAATATAATAAAAAATGCTTTTTGCAATAAGAAGGTTCTGCTTGTCCTTGACGATGTAAGTGAGGTGAAGCAATTAGAGAATTTGGCAGAGGATCAAGATTGGTTTGGTCCTGGAAGCAGAATAATAATCACAGCGAGAGATATGCACTTGCTAGACATACATGGAGTGCATGGAACTTATGAAGTTAAAGGGTTGGATCAAGAAGAAGCTTATAATCTATTTTGTTTGAAAGCCTTTAAACAACTTCAACCTAAAGAAGGGTATTCCTCTTTGTCTAAAGAAGTTGTGAAATATACTAAGGGTCTTCCTTTGGCAGTTGAGGTTTTAGGTTCCTATTTATGCAGAAGAAATGTTGAATTTTGGCAGAGTACCATTAGAGAAATAATGAGTTATCCACATTTTGAAGTTCTAAATGCATTGAAAATAAGCTACAATCATTTGACACCAACAGAGAAGAGTATTTTTCTTGATATTGCCTGTTTCTTCAAAGGAATGAAAAAAGATGAAGCAATGCATATATTAAGAATGTGTGATTTTTATGTTGGAGTTGGAAGTGACATTGGAAGTGGAATTGTTACATTGATTGATAAAGCTTTGGTAACTTTGGATCAGAATAACAAGTTAGAAATGCATGATTTGCTTCAAGAAATGGGGAGGCATATTGTGTATGAAGAATCTCCAAGTAACCCCGGAAAACGCAGCAGGCTGTGGTCTAAAGATGACATTCACCAAGTATTGACAAATGATATGGTAGGTGAAACTTTCTTTACAATTGATTAAGCATTTACATTTTTTAATTTCCTCAAGTGATAATAAAATTTCTTATTTGTCATTTTGGTTTTGTAAAGGGAACAGAAGCAATTCAAAGTATGGCTCTAAGCTTTGGACATGATGCATTTTATTGGATTCGGAGTAAGCCCTTCGAAGCACATTGGAGCATTGAAGCCTTCTCAAAGATAACTCAGTTAAGATATCTCAGTTTACCATACATGAAACTTCCCCTTGGCCTCAACCACCTTCCCAGATCATTGAAAGTTCTGCATTGGGATTTCTGTCCTTTGGAAACTCTCCCCTTGTTAAATCAACAATATGAAGTTGTTGAAATCAAAATGCATTGTAGCAACCTTGAACGAGTTTGGCATGGAAAAAAGGTTAGATCATTTCATCAGGAGCTCTTCTAATTTTGATTTACCACAATGACATTATCAAAGACCATAATGTTTTGAAATTTGTGTTTTTTTCATCAGTTTTTGGAAAAGCTGAAGTACCTGGATTTGAGTAACTCCAGGAACCTAAAGCAGACACCTGATTTTTCCAGGGTTCCCAATCTCGAAACACTTAATCTTCAAGGTTGTGATAGCCTAACTGAAGTTCATGAGTCTCTCATTCACCACAAGAACCTTGTTCACTTAAATCTGAGCTATTGTGAAATGCTTAAAGCTCTTCCAGGTAAATTGGAGATGAGTTCCTTGAAGGAGCTAATCATTGAGCATTGTGAGAGTTTCGAAAATCCCCCAGAATTCGGGGAATGCATGAGAGAATTGTCAAGGCTTTCTCTAAGTGGAACTCCTATAGGAAAATTACCCTCATCACTTGGAAATTTAGTTGGCCTTGAAGATTTGAACTTAAACGGTTGTGGAAACCTTGATTCTGTTCCTGATACCATTCATAGGTTGAAGTCCCTCAAGAACTTGGATCTTGGCTCTTGCTATAACCTTCATGGATTACCATCTTCAATTTCAAGCCTCCCTTTGCTCTATAATCTAAACTTGAGTGGCTGTTACCATAGTGAAATATCTTTCTCTCATGATCTGTTTTGCTACTTCCCATCTTTGATGCATTTGGATCTTAGTGGTCACAGGTTTGTCAACATCCGCATAAACATTCATGAACTTTCCAAGCTTAGATCCCTTAAGCTAAATGGATGCAGCCGTCTTCATTTTCTGCCAAAACTTCCACCTAGTATTAGAGAATTAGAAGCATATGGGTGTAACTCACTGAACACATTTGAATCCAATGTTTTATCAACCATTTGCAATGCCTTTGAATCTTCTAGTAGCCAAGATCAAGAAAATGAAGGTGTGATCATGCAAATGCTGATCCCGGGGAATGAAATTCCACCATTTGTCCATTATCAAGAGGATGGTAGTGAGGTAGCTCTAGGACCATATCCAAGTGATTGCAGTCTGAATAAAAACTCAAAGGGCATTGTATTATGTTTCTTGTATTATACAATGCCTAATGCAATAAATAGATCAGTGTTGTTGAAATTGTGTGTTAGTAGTAATGGTAATAGATTCATCATTCCTTGGAGAACATATAGAATGTATAGAGGTTATCACCTTTACATTCTCTGCTTGAGGAATGATTACTTCAGGGAAGAATTTCACCGAGATGCGAGGTTTAAACTACAGATTTCGGCAGAGGAGGTGCGTCATGAATATGAACCTGAATTTGATCCTGAAGATAATTTTTATGCTCCTTATTATTTTACCAAAATATTGAGCGCTGGCTGGGTGCATATCGAGGATATAGAAGACTTGAACAAAAGTGAGATTGAAAGGCAAAGGAGGGAAGGACAAGGAGTGTTTGACTTGAATAAAATCGTTGAGATGGTGGATTTATGTGAGTGAACTGTACAACTTTGGCAGCATAGAAAGGTATGATCATTTCCCATTAGCTCTATTTAATTTTGTCAGAGGAATCAACTTTGAAAGCTAATAACATTTTTACATTTTTCCAATTTTGATTAGTTTTTGAAGATGCTGAAGTATACAAATATGAGTTTGCCCAAGAACTGAAGTGATCACACTTTTCTGGGTCTGGAAACCAGAAAAATCATTTCTTAAAAGCTGTGGAAATCTTAGCAATGCACAAATTCAGCCCATGTCAATCTGCATCTGGTCTGGTGTTGTGTAAATTTGAGTTTGATGTAACCATGTATGAGACTATTTGGATTTATAAATGATGACATTATTGTTTGCATGTTAAGATTATAGAAACAGATTATAGGAGATTATCAGAATTTGGAATTTGGAAGCATTGTCATTGGTGGTAGCTAGGGACTAGGATCTAAGTTTTGTTACATAAGGAATTTACAGCATCAAAAAATAAAAAAATTTCTAACTCAACGTAAGCATATAAAAATAGAATTTATGTGCTAATGTTTATAATTTTTTAGTATTATAAATGACCGTACGATACGATCGGGCATTGGGTGAGAATAATTCATGGAGATCCGTGACATTTTAGTCAATAGCTTTTTACTCATAAAGAGAAAAAAGAAAAGAGAAAGACAAACAGTAAATAGATAAAGCGGCCAGTAAGCAATTTTCATCTTTTTTTTTTTTTCAAAAATAGGAAATTAAAAAGAGATCTCTCTACCTAACCAAATGCTTTTGGAATGAGCATGGTGTCCGCCTCTTCTTCCACGCACAACTCTGCTGCAGTTCTTGAATCTTCTGATACATGGCCTCCGCCTCTTCTTCCACTTCAGTCCCTCCACGACCACAACCACCAAGATCATCATACACCTATCACGTGTTCTTGAGTTTCAGAGGAGAAGACACTCGCACTGGATTCACTAGCCATCTCCATGCCGCCCTCAACAGAAAGGGAATCACTTCCTACAGAGATGACAAAAACCTTCGCAAAGGCGATGTTATTTCTGATGAACTTGTGAAAGCAATTGAAGAGTCTATGTTTGCAGTCATTGTTTTCTCACCAGACTACGCTTCCTCCAGTTGGTGCTTGGATGAGCTCTGCAAGATCCTTGACTGCAAGAACAAGCTAGGGCTACAGATGGTGGAAGTGTTCTACGGTGTGGAGCCATCTGATGTGAGGCACCATTTCAGGAAGCTTTCAAGAAGCACGAACAGAGACATGAGAGTGAAAAGGTTCAAAGATGGAGAGATGCGTTGAAACAAGTTGCTGCTTATTCTGGTTGGAGCTCCAAAAATCAGTAAGCTAACTAATCATCACTAATTTACACTTGTTAGTTGTTATTACTACGACTTATCTGCTATACACGTTCAAACTTTTAAATTTATACCCGTCTAAGCAAAACTGCAGTTATTATATATGCCATTTTCAACAAGTATACTGTATACCACGTCATTAATAATAATTCAATTGATCAGGTGTTAAAATGAATTTATAAAAAATTATATCAAATGAATAAATTACCGGGAAAGGACATATAGCTTATTTCAAATAAATTTTGTAAAAGAATTTTTTTTTGGTAAACTTCCCTTGCTTTGTTTTGTATTGTTTCTCTTTCTCTTGTTATAACCTTTTTTTTAATAATAAAAAATGCTGCTTTATTTTTCTTATGTCTTGATAGACTTGCAAAGAAATTCTCTTTCTGTGAGGCAGTACTTGTGGAAAACATTGCTCAACATATATTTGAAACATTGATTCCAAAGTTGCCATCTTCAATGAAGAATCTTGTGGGGATTCAATCAAGAGTGGAACAAGTGATTAGTCAGATAGGCCTTGGATTGAATGATGTTCGCTACATCGGCATGTGGGGAATGGGCGGCATAGGCAAGACAACTATTGCTAGAGAAGTGTATGAAACCATTCGAAGTAGATTTGAAGTTACTTGCTTTCTTGTTGATGTAAGGGATCAATGTGAGAAAAAAGATATTGTCCACGTGCAAAAACAACTTCTTGATCAAATGCATATAGGTTCAACTACTGTTTTCAGCGAGTATGATGGGAGAACAATAATTCAAAACTCTTTACGTCTCAAAAAGGTACTTCTTGTTCTTGATGATGTAAATGATGAAAACCAATTAGAGAATTTGGCTGGGGAGCAAGATTGGTTTGGTCCTGGAAGCAGAATAATAGTCACAACTAGAGACATACACCTGCTAAAGGAACAAGAAGTGTGTGAAATTTATGAGGTTGAAGGGTTAGTAAAAGCTGAAGCCTTTAACTTCTTTTGTCTGAAAGCTTTTAAACACCCGGAACCTATGGAAGGGTTTTCAGATTTGTCCGAAGAAGTGCTCAAGTACAATGGTGGTCTTCCATTGGCACTTAAAGTATTGGGTTCCCATCTTTTTGGTAGATCCATTGAGGTTTGGCGCAGTGCTATCGAAGATATAAAGAAATCTTCACATTATAAAATTATTGATGTACTGAAAATAAGCTATGATGGTTTACGTTCTACGGAAAAAGAAATTTTTCTACATATTGCTTGTTTATTTAAAGGATGTAGGATAGATTGCGTAACAAAGATGTTAGAACGATGTGATCATAATGCTGAAATTGGTATTGAGATTTTGATTGATAGATCATTGGTTACTATAGATGAAAACGGTTGGTTGGGGATGCATGATCTGCTTGAAGAAATGGGCAAACTTATTGTCATTGAAGAATCTTCAAATGATGTTAGTAAGTGTAGCAGATTGTGGAGTTAACAAGGATTTTGATTCTGTAGTTACTCAAAAGAAGGTAAGTGTCTTTTTTTCCTCAACTATAGGATGCACAAAATTAAAATAAGAATTTGACAATGTTTTTAATATTCTATCTAGGAAACTAAGAAAGTTATTTATTTATTTTTTTTGTTATGGTTATCTCATTCAGGATAGTTTTTCCATTGATTTTTTTAATTGTTATTTATTTAATTATTTATTTTGTGCGTGTTTAGGAATTTGAAGCAACTTATGGCATCGTTTTGCATAGTGAGGACTTGGAGATTGAAGAGAATTGGAGTGATTATTTGGATAGAAGAGCTTTCTCTTTCTCAAATATATGCCCGCTAAAGCTTCTCATTTTCGACGATGTGCGAGTTCCATTCTGTGTGATATTCCTCGTACATTAAGGGTTTTGGTTTGGAGATATTGTCCAATGAAAACTCTGCCCTTTACAGATCATCAACATTATGAACTTGTCGAAATTTATCTGTATGCAAGTGAAATTGTACAACCATGGGATGGAAAAAAGGTAGACCATTTCATCAACAGCTACATCTCTATCAAATTTTATTACATTAAGAGCAAAGTTAGTAACCATGTGATACTTCTTTTTGTTTAGTTTCTAAACAAGTTAGAGCACTTGGATTTGTCCTACTGCCACTATCTGAAGCAAACGCCAGATCTTTCTGGGGCACCAAATCTTAAAACACTTTATCTTAGGAGATGTAGGAAGCTGGATTATATTCACCCGTCTCTGGCACACCACAAGAGCCTTGTTGAATTGAATTTATGTCGATGTAGTAGTCTTGAAACACTTGGAGATAAATTGGAGATGAGTTCACTCGAGAAACTAAATCTAAAGTACTGCAAGAGTTTGAGAAGACTGCCAGAATTTGGGGAATGCATGAAACAATTATAGATTCTTACTTTGGGTCTTTCAGGCATAAAAGAACTACACAGGACATTTGAAAATTTGGTTGGCCTAACTAAGTTGGACTTACGGGTACAGGAGGATATTGGCTTTCCTGTATCACTTGGATGTTTCGTTGGCCTAAAGATGTTGAAGTTAAGTGGATGCAACGAGCTTAGTTGTGTTCCAAACAACAGTCATGGCATAGAGTCCCTCAGAGTGAAACCATTGGACTTTCTCTCTGTTTCTCTTCAGTTAGGTGTTAGCCAAAATATAGATGGACTGTTGGGTTCTCTCCCTCATCTAACCTCTTTGAGTAGTCTGACATTAAATAATTTTTTTCCCACATCTGAAAAGTCGACCCCTTACTTTGATCTTAGCCACTTAGCGTCGTTGACGCATTTGGATTTATCAAACAACGATTTTTTAAGAGTTCCAATAAGTGTCCATCAACATCCCAGACTTACAAGTCTGCAGCTTAATCATTGATCTAAATTGGAGGTTTTACCAGAGCTTCCATCATGTCTAAGAGAATTACAAGCACTTGGTTGTCATTCGCTATGTGCATCCGATGTGGATGAGGTAATATTAAAGGCATGTTGTGTCTTTACAAAATCAGCTACCCAAGATCGTGAAGATGTCTTTGAAATGTTGATCCCTGGGGAGGAAATTCCAGCATGGTTTGAGCATGAGGAATTAGGTAACGGAGTATCAGTCTCATTCCCGCAGAGTGGCACTTCAATTGAAACCATCGCACTTTCTCTCTGTTTTGTATTAAATATTACAGGCTATGAAATAGAACCCCCAGTGATCTGCTGCAATGGTAAAGAATTCCTCAACATGAGTTTATTAAAGGTGTTTTCCGGGTCGTATTTTGGAAACACGTGCATTGTCTGCCTGAACAGTTACTATTTGAGTAACTTGTTATGCCAACACAATCACTTCCAAATACTGTTTCCCGGTAAACCTTATTATTATTGTGATACCCAAGTAAAGAGATCTGCAGCACATTGGGTGTGTAAGCAAGACATTCAAGATTTCAAGAAAAGAAAAACAACTCTTGAAATGAAAATGAGTGTCTTCCCGCTATATGAACAAGAGGAAGAGCGTGCTGCCACAGCGGAGGGCGCTATTCGCCCTTTGGCATCTCAAAAAAAGCTCTGACCCACCTGAACTCTTACCTCTCTTCCCTTTGCTTCCCACTTTCCACAACACTCAGTTCTCATAGCTTATGACACAGGTTTCACATGTATGATTGCCAGTTGCCCAAGCTTATATCTCTTCACCTAAATGGTTCCCCAGATTTGATACTAGTTTTTCTTTATGGGGTGTCACAAATACAGGCCATGGCGGGTACCAATGTCAACTAAATTGCCATTCTTGTAAGTTTCCAGTTGTTTTGATCTGCTTCTATTGATAAAGAACAACCTATATGTTTGTCTATTTCTCTGGCCTTCGTCTTTTATGTACCTCATTAGAACTTTGATTACTAGTGTCTGATTGACAGCTAATTTTTTTTTATTCACACATTCTATAATGTTCTTACTTGATAAGCCTTTAATATCATGCTTCTTTTTCTTAAAACAGCTGCATTTTTTCAATTTGCAGACATCTTTCCTTTTCAACATTATCAAGGTCCAGCTTCTGAAGAAATGAAATTGAACAGAAGCAACTTGCCTAGATACGTTATGTCTTCCATTTTTCAAGCAAGTTCATCTTGAATTTTGTATCAAACAAACAATTAGTCAGCGTAGCTAGGTGCCTCTCTAGTTTTGATTTTGTATCCTCCTTTAATTTGAAAACATCTAATCTTATAGTTGTTGAAAATGAATTGTGGTCTTAATATTGGTGTCAGATTTCCCTGTTATAATTTTGGTATGGAGGATATAAAAATAAAATTTTTTATACAAAAAAAAAATTTCATTTTGTGAACTTACTAAAAGATATGTTGATGTTCATGTCCTAATCATAAAACAAACGCCTACCATGCCATGCTTCACACTTCAACATTCAGATGCTAGTAAATTGCAATTCAGGTAAAACTATAAGATATAGGTACCTTATAAAGTAGATATTTG
Organism: Stylosanthes scabra; assembly: GCA_036250425.1. NCBI lineage: Eukaryota > Viridiplantae > Streptophyta > Magnoliopsida > Fabales > Fabaceae > Stylosanthes > Stylosanthes scabra. Next base: position 49,200 of record JASCZI010090771.1, read on the forward strand.
AACAATACATTACTCTAAAGGATAGATACATTGACCAAAAAGACTTGGAATTACAAGGAAATTCTATTGCTTCAAGCTGATAAATATTATCAATTACGGTCTATAATGTTTCAAGACATTAGAGGAATCATTGCCTTTTTTCCTCCTTTGCTGTAGCTTCTTTTCTAATAAAAAATATAGTGACATTTTCAGGAAAATGATATATAAATTTAAATTATGTCTCATGAAGTTCTATGAAAGGTTAATGCAGATAATTAACTGAAGTGTTGAAGCCAATTCATAATCTGGTGCAAGGATTTTGATAGTAAAGTGCTAAAGCTTGGGTAGATATATTATAATAGTTTCTTTGCTTAGTTTCCTTGCTCTTCAATGTTCACTAATGACATTATTTTGTGTTATCAGCTTTAAATTAAAGAGGCAGTTGGATACTTACTTTCTGCTTGCTCAGACTTGCTTACTTGTCCTGCCTACTCTGTTAAGAAGTATTGAGGTATGCTTGGATTCATTAACATGATTTCAACAGCAACGGCATTAAAATAACTGCTAAAAATGAAATAGATAATGAAAAATTGAATTCTTAATCATTTTCTGATATATAATGAGGTGACAATTACGATAACACTGACCTGACAACATGCTTGGAAATAAACCTGCAAATCAGAGGAAATTTTTAAGTAAACACAGCGATAAGGCAATAATACATACATGCATATTTCATTTCTTCGCGGTCATTGTAGCTTTCCTTTACTAGAGCGAGTCATTTAGACATGTTTTTGGCATCTTTTTCCATTCTAGCAGAGGTTCACTGTTCTATGGCTAGTGGTAAGTGCATTTCATGAGATTTTACAGGTGCTTTTTCACTTATAACGACATGATGTACGGCTGTGGAAAGCCTCTAGGACCACGCTGGCTGTAGTGGTGCATCAGAGGAATAGCGGTGCCTCGGCAGTGTGGTTGGTAGTGAAGGTTTCTTGCCTCAACTTCTTCCTCTGTGTTGGTGGTAACATGGCTCAAGATGGTAGCCGTGGTGGGCCTCCATTAGCCCTGCAAGAGAGACAAATTAAAGCAGCATGCAAGGTTGCTTCAAGCACATAGTATGTTTTGAAGATTGAGTTTGGAATGTTCCTGTAACAATAGAGTAGAGCAGTGAAACACAAGGAGTAGTAGAGCCTCAAATTTAATAAATCTTGTTTATGATATATATTGGTTGATTCAAACATGCATCAATTTAAGAATATGTACGTTGTTATTTTTTAAGCCATTTGAGCTTTGATTCATTGACAAAAAGGATAGAAAAGGTCAATGCAGTGCTTCTATTGTCCTGTCAATTGTTCTTTTCTTTTTTAATCATATTTAGAGTCCCATGCATTAAGCACCAGGCAATTTCTCCTTTCAAAATATCTCAATTGCCAAAATAATGCAGATGCTATATCTCCAGGAAGTTCGTTTGAAATGACTGAGTTTTGGATTTCAGGGTTGATAATTAGATTTCTGTTTATTGTTTGCTGAGAATAATTATTTTATTTTATTTTATTTTTTGTCTATGGGAATCTCGAACCAAAAACTTCTTACGGGAAAGGGGAATGCCGTATGCTCATATGAGCTGCCAGACATAATTTAAACAAGAATTTTACCTTTTTTTTTTTTTTTTTGAAGAACAAGGATTTTACTTAGAACTTATTATTATTATTATTATTATTTAGCAGTAAATTTTTTAGATTTTTATTTTAATAAATGTATTAAAATTTAAAATATTTTAACATAGGTCTATATCCTTTAATAAATTTTTTAATGTAATAAATTTCCTATCGTATTCTCTTACATTGACATTGATATATGTAGGATTGTAGGTCTTCAGTCTTCCCTGTTCATTACACATTCCCAACCCCAGCATCTTCCGTTTACCTTCCCTTTTCTCTTTACAAAATTGTTAGCCACAACTTTTCTGCTTCTGCAGCAAATGTACACCAGAAATCAGATATTGAAGCTTGTAACAAATGGCATCCGCCTCTTGTTCCACTTCAATTCCACCACAACAACCAAGATCATCATACACATATCACGTGTTCTTGAGTTTCAGAGGAGAAGACACTCGCAATGGATTCACTAGCCATCTCTATGCCGCCCTCAACAGAAAGGGAATCACTACCTACAAAGATGACAGAAACCTTCGCAAAGGCGATGTTATTTCTGATGTACTTGTGAAAGCAATTGAAGAGTCTATGTTTGCGGTCATTGTTTTCTCACCAGACTACGCTTCTTCCAGTTGGTGCTTGGATGAGCTATGCAAGATCATTGAGTGCAACAACAAGCTGGGGCTACAGATGGTGGTAGTGTTCTACGGTGTGGAGCCATGTGACGTGAGGCACCAAATTGGAACCTTCAGAGAAGCTTTTCAGAAACATGAACGGAGACATGAGAGTGAAAAGGTTAAAAGATGGAGAGATGCGTTAAAACAAGTTGCTGAGTATTCTGGCTGGAGCTCCAAAAATCACCCGTGAGTTAACTAATCATCATTAACTTAATAATTGTTATTGCTACAATTTCATCGAGAGAAAGTGTAAATAATATTTTTCTAATCAATAAATTATAAGAACATTTAAAATATTAATAAGAGAATATCATATAAAATAAAACATTCAATTTAAATTATTAATTGATATTGATTGAATTTTTATTAGTTACTTAGCATTATTTTTTAACAAATAATATTATTGTTTGATAATATAATACTAACAATTAATTTTTTTCCTAATGAACCAAGTAGAATGCAATGTTTAAATTCATTGAATTGAAAAATAAAATTAAGTCAGCACAATTTATTACTTTTGATTAGCAATCATCATTCATCAATATTTAAAAATATTTAAAAAAGTTGATTTAAAATATGGTGTTAGAGTATTAAACTAAGAATTTGGTGTGGTAGCTAAGAGTGATGACAAATATAAATTAAACATATTTACTTATAAACTTTTTCTCTAAAATTAAACCATTACCTACCTTACACACAACCCTCGTAGTTTAGATTTTAGAGTAATATATTAAATCAATTTATAAAAATGATTTTAGTTGGATATTTTTGTTCTTAAAAAAATTTAATTATCAAATTATATCGTGTTTTTTTTTTAAAGAAAACATTTATTTGAATTAAGGTTTATAGGAATTCGTTCATAGTCTGATTGTTTCTACGTTAGTTGAAGAAGAAAAGAAACTATTCCAAATATACATCACCATAAACTTTAATTCAAACAATATAATAATGGTATAATAATTATAGTTATTTTATTAATCTACTACAATTTAATTTTGTCCTGAATTACAAGCTCTTATAATAGAATTAATTAGCTAATAATAAAATAATATGATAACACCATGGAATCAACAATCACAATAGCTATTATTTTTTTTTATATATATATACAAGCACCAAAAGCACCATTCACAAAAGAACCCACAAGGTGGTGAGGGTAAAACAGCAACTCATAGCAAAATCAGCCAAAACTAATAACATACAACACTTATGTATTGTTGGACAAATCCTCAACCTGATTTCAATCTTTCAAGCCCCCGTAATTCCCTATCTTTCTTTCAATTTGTGATTGAGCTCAGTACCTCCCTTTTCGTTTCTTCTAAATCTGGCTTTTTATCCTGAAAAATCACCCTATTCTTTGTGTTCTAAAGACACCAAAAAATATGACCATCCTCAATTCTTTCGTCCACAATAGCTATTATATATTTGTGTTAAAATAAATATATTATTTTACTGTTAAGACTAGAATTAAAGAATATGAAATTAAGAAGATATATATTGTTGATGACTATATGATTTAGGGTAGAAGAATTTGGTAATTACGTTAATTGAAGAAGATGAATAAATGATAAGAATAATTCTCTTTGCTTCAAGTGAAAGAGATAAAACTTTTAATGAATCAAGTTCATTCAATTCAACTATTCTTTATCTAATATAATATAATTAGTCCCTTATTTATACTATTATAATCCTCATTGACTAGGCCCATCGCATTATTTGCAAACTTTTAATATAGTTTTATATTTTAATATATATTTTATATGAGTATTTTAGTGATTGATTTTTCATATGCACCACTGTACATAACATCATTGATTGCATTATTTTTTTTAATAGGTATAAATAGTTACTTTTATGATGATTTATAAAACTTGAAATTCTTTCCTATAATTTGGTTTGTTAGAAATAATAATAAATTACAATAATTATACGTGAACAAGTGATTTAACCAACCAAGTTATTTATTCTATGCTAAATAGAAAATTATTTCGATGTCAAATAGAATTTTATTTAGGTGCTATTTTTTATCCTATTTGACCCCGAAATAATATTCTATTTAGCATAGAAATAAATGACTTGGTTGGATTTGGTTGGCCAAAATCACTTATTCAAATATCATTACCTAATAAATTTAATCAGGTATTAAATTATTTTATAAAAATTTACATCAACTAAATCAATTATCTGGAAAATACATATAGCTTGTTGCAAATAATCTTGTAAAAGAAAATTGTTTCTGTAAACTTCTGTTGTTTTGTTTGGTATTGTTTTTCTCTCTTATTACAAAATTTAATTTTAGTTCAATATAGAAGTTATTGATTTATTTTTCTTATGTCTTGCTTAGATTTTTTTTTAAAATTCTGTTTCCCTTAATAGGGACGAGGCAGCACTTGTGGAAAACATTGCACAACATATATTTGAATTATTGAATTCAAAGTTGCCATCTTCAATGTAGAATCTTGTGGGGATTGAATCAAGAGTGGAACAAGTGATTATTAAAATAGGCCTTGGATTCAATGATGTTCGCTATATAGCCATATGGGGATTGGGTGGCATAGGTAAGACTACTATTGCTAGAGCAGTCTTTGAAACCATTCGAAGTAGATTTGAAGTTTTTTGCTTTGTTGCTGATGTAAGGGAGCATTTTGAGAAACAAGGTATTTCTGGCGTGCAAAAGCAACTTCTCAAACAAATGAAGATAATAAGCTCAGATGCTGATTATATTGACAAGTATGATGGGAGCAAAAAAATTCAAACCTCTTTCCATGGCAAAAAGGTACTTATTGTTCTTGATGATGTAAGTCATGAAGATCAACTAGAGAATTTGGCCGAGAAAGATTGGTTTGGTCCTGGAAGCAGAATAATAATTACAACTAGGAACAAAGAGGTGCTAAAGCAACAAGGGAGGCATGAAACTTATAATGTTACAGGGTTAGTGGAAAGTGAAGCCTTTAACCTGTTTTGTTCGAAAGCTTTTAAACAGCCAGAACCTTTAGAAGGGTTTTGGGGTTTGTCTAAAGAAGTGGTGGATTATTGCTCTGGTCTTCCATTGGCACTTAAAGTATTAGGTTCCTATCTTAAAGGTAGACCTATTGCAGTTTGGCATAGTGCTGTTGAGAAAATAAAGAAGTCTTCACATTCTGAAATTATTGAAGTATTGAAAATAAGCTATTATGGGTTAGATTCTATGGAAAAGAATATCTTTTTAGATATTGCTTGTTTCTTTAAAGGATGGGAGAAAGATGAAGTAACAAAGATATTAAAAGAATGTGGTCATGAGGCTGAAATCTGTATTGATATTTTGATTAATAGATCATTACTGGTCACATTAGAGAATTGGGGTGGGAGAGATATTTTGGGGATGCATGATCTACTTGAAGATATGGGCAAACAAATTGTAATTTAAGAATCTGATGATGCTAGTAAGCGTAGCAGATTGTGGTGTTACAAGCATATTCACTCTGTACTAGCTCAAAAGCAGGCAAGTGTTATTCTTTCTCAACTATAAGATGCATAGAATTAAAATACGAATTTGACAATGTATTTAATATTCTATCTAGGTAACTAAGAAAGTTTTTTTTTTTTTTTTTTTTTCT
>JASCZI010090771.1:61355-86087 GCA_036250425.1 Stylosanthes scabra
AAAGACCAACTAGCAAAGTTAACTCTCCAGCTACATTTGATATCCCTGTTTTTTTCCATTCTAGCATCTGCATTGAGAAGTGAGAACCATAGTAATAGTATCATGAATCTCTAATTCAATGTTATTAATTGTTTCACAAGATCCTAAAATCCAATAATAAATAAGAGCTAAACATTCTCTAAGAATTGCATTATCTTCTTTCCGAATTTGCATGCATACATTGTGATTTAGAGTTTTAGACCATATATCATTAGTGTGCAAAATTGATTAATTAGTTTTCACATTGATCAGTCATCGTTTTACTCCTCCAAATTTCAAAATGCACCCTGAACTGAATCTCTGAGTTGAGAATCTGCCAATTTTCAAGTCCAGAAAAAGGAAGAGAAAAAGTAAGGGACAATTTTAACGAACCTTTGGAAGTTGATTAGTCACTGCCCAGTAAATGATGTAGCAAAGGCCATGAGCAGTGAAGATTGTCATGACCAGGTTTCCAAGCCAAATATGGTACTTTATGCAACTCTCTGATTTTAGACCAACCAGTGGCAACAATGAGGAGCCACGTGTCACCGGAAAAAACAACATTGCCAAGCCTATGTTCCCAACTTGACCCAACCTTAGTGCTGATTTATCTAGTTTCTTCTGCCATCTGCCAAAACACAAAAACCATCTCCTTCACCACCAACCCTATTTATTAAAATAGAAATAGTATTTAGAAAAAAATGTTTTAAACTGCTATTGTGATCGCATATAAAATTATATTATGATTACCTTAATTGCGCACACTAATGAACAATATTCATGATTTCAGACCATAATTAAAACTTTAATCCTTAAATAACATCGGATATGTATCCATCTCATAGAGCAAATATGTATAAATTTCAAGTCATTGTGTATGTAATTGTATTATGATTGCTTTAATTGCAAAATATTCCACAAATATTCTATTGATGCAACTGCAATAACAATACATTAAAAGGATTACTCCACACACTAACTAAATGACAACATGCTCTTATGAAAATTCATTCACATACAAAATTTCTATGAGTTTGATAGGAATATATATTCTTACACTTTTACTCCATCTTCTGCTGCTGATTTCTGATCAATTTTGGCAAAGCTGTTGTTTAGATAATTTGAAAAGGACCAAACTAGTAGCACAATGAACATGAGCAATAAGGAAAATTCTGTAGCAGAAACTATGCCAAGAGGGCCTCTCACAAGAACTGAACGCTTCCCTAGGAATTCTCCCTCACATTTCTTCCCATTCTCGCTCCTGGAGTGGTGCAAAAAATCCATAGAATTTAAAACCAATTATCAGAACTAGGAATACTCTAGTTACGTATAAGAATACTACATCCATTGATAAGTAGTTTTTATTTTTCTTAATACATTCATGAATTATTATATCAAGATACAAATTTCATCTAAATAAAACAATTTATGAATGTACTACAAAAAATAACTTGGATGAACAAAGTACCTTAAAATACTTATTACTTAGCAGAAGTAGATATGGCTAGAACTAAGAAGAACCGAAGAATAAGAAAAAATTGCACCTTTCCGTTTTGAAATAATTGGATTTCTTTGCTATGTGGAGGTAGATACATCCCAAAACAGCTATGAACAATATTGGAGAAGTGTATAGTAGAAGTGTTACACCTGCAAGAAGAAGATCATAGAATATATCTGCTTAAAACAGAAAATGCATATATGTCAAATTAGCAAATACACATATAGCTGAATCAGAAAATGAGACCTTGTTTTCCAAAATAGGAAGAATTGATCTTTGCTTTTAGTTGAGGTAACCATATCTGTTTATAAGTGTCTGTTGGAGCCACTACCCAAACAAGAACCCAACCCAAAAACAAAACCAGCACCATTAACCTTATTACAAACAGAACCCTGCCATATTTTTCTTGAGAAGGTGGTGACTTCTTCAACACTTCCTCATCCATATCTTGGTTTATCTCTAGTTCTCTCCTTCTTCTTCCTTTAATAGTCCACAAAAGACAGCAGAGTATTCAGATTGGAGAAAGTGACTACTATATATAGTCATGAATTAAAAACAACAATAACTGGAACTCTTATTATATACAATGAGAAATCAAATTTGTGATCCCATTGCATGAGAGGTGTGACTAGTGTAACATTAAGAGTGCATGGCCAAAATCATGTGGGACATTATTAAGAGCAGACATGTTTTTAATGGTCAAGGTAATCAGTGTGATGTTTTGTGTGCAAAATTAAATGAGAGATACAGGTACACAGAATCAAAGGATATGAATGAATATGGTCCTTTATGTGAGCGTAGACAGAGATAGTAGTTGGAAACTTGAAACTGAAGTGCTGTAATTAATTTAAATCCCATATGATTTTTATTTTTGATTCAGTTTTTAGTTCCTTCAAATCAGGGAGGAGGTGAAGGTTTTGAGTGCTATGTTGTGTGGTTAATAAGATGCATACAAAGGCTTGTGCCTTTTGAAGGCTTAATGGGGTGTGCATGTGTTGGTGTGTGTGTGTCAATTTTATAAGGCCATTCAGGCGTGTGCTTAGCTTGGCTACGTGGATAATGTCACATACACATTGGAAAATAACATCATATGTGTAAATATTTTTTTATTTTTTTAATTCTTACATTTATAGTAAATATAAGAACATTTTGAATAGAATATAAAGCATTTGTAATTAAGAAAAATATTACAAATATTTTAAATTTTTGAAAGTATAAATAACGAATTAGACAGTTAATTTAAAACAGAAAGTGAATTTTCATTATCTTGAAGGCACTGGCTACTGGCTAATACAGTAGAGAGCAGCAGGTAATCAAACAGAAAACTGAAAAAGGAAATGATAGATCATTCATGTTCCCAATCATTAGGGTGCACTCTAATAAAGTCCACCAAATACCTCATCAGATTTTCTGCCGGAAGCTGGAACTAATTCCAAAAAAAAAAGTTGTTTTGAGATGAGGATTGAGGAGGAGTGACTTACTATTGGTATTCATCTTTACTGATTCAATTCAATTCAATTCTCCGGCTTCGGCTTGTTCTAGGGTTATCCGCAATTCCCAATCTTGAATCTTGCTTGATATGTATGAGCAGGAGGAGGAGGAGATGGTGGTGGTGAGACCAACAGAAACGCGTGGTTTCGATCTGATTTTGTGAATTAGAGAAAAAAAAAAAATAGAGAGGGATCTAAATATGAATGTCCAGAAAATGTGATTGATTGAAGGTCCAGAACCATGGGAGAAGGTACATTATTAGGGTGCACTCAAATGAGGAGGTCCATTAATATTCGCTCTCTTTTGCTACATTGACTTCTGTCATAAACTTCCTACTATAAGTCATAACTGCTTAATTAGGTAGAAATTTCATTGATTGGATGAATTATCATTTTGTTTTTTATTTATTTATTTTGTCTAATGAATTATCATATATTTTAGTTAAAAAAGTTCACTTACAATTTTAAATTTCGAAATAAAATTTGAATAACTCTAGATTTTATAAGTATTTTAACTTACAATTCAAATTTCGAACCCAAATTAAATTTCACTTCTACAATTTTCTTTACAGTAGTACACCCTTTTTTTTTTCTTTTTTTTTTTTTTCCATAGGATGCTGTGTTACACACTTACACACGACTATCGAATTCTGCAAATAACATTTTGTAAAGGTTATGATGTATGAAAGGAAACAAAGTAAATGCTTGAGGTATGAATATGAATATTTACACACGCCAGAATCTACAATTCAAAAACTTCATTTTCTCTGCATTCCCTTACATCAACCACAATAGTTCCTTCCTCCTTTGTTGCTCGAACCCTGCAACAATTTCTTCTTGGAGCCTGCAAAATACAATAAAAACAACCAAAACGCTTATATAATGTAATTATTTCTGTTTATAAAAATATCTAAATGATCAAGAAATATTAGGGTGAATTTGGTTTGCATTTCTTTTATTTTCAGTGATTTTACCTCCTATTTTCAATTTTTTAATAAATTAAAAAAAATAAAAATTAAAAACAAAGGGCTTTTCTGTTTGGACCTTATGATTATGGGCATTTAGATATAGAAAAGTTACCTACCTTCTCCCACATATGTGGGTCAAGCTTCTTATGGACTTCAATTTTTCTGACTTTGGTTGGACCCGAAATTTTCCATCTACACTCTGGGTTCGGGTCGACCCGATTGTACTCGCTTAACGTTTCATTAGTAGAGACATCATAAGTGACATTAGAATAGTAAAAAACAAAAGGTTTCTGGCAAACATTGCGGTTGGGAGGGCGCGTGCTGAATGGAAATGCATTGTGATCGACTTGGCGATTCCAATTCGAGAAGGTTGTCGCCGGCATCTCCACATCCCGGGGCAAGAAGATGCCCCGGAATATTTGAACCGCATACCCCCAAGACACTGATATGGTCCAAACCCGGGTTTTGTCATAGCAGATGGATTGTTGCATAAGGGCATAAGGGTCTAGTTTCATTGGGCCCTTAAGCCGCTGCAGGGCCTGGACTTGGGTCATGTTTGGAAATATGGGCTCCACTAGGTCCAAATGATGAAGAGATATTAGTGGTGTAACTGGATGGGCTGCTAGGAGCCCAAATAAATTTCCATTTAAGTCAAACTGCACAAAAAGAGACCTTGGAAACTTCAATAATAATAATAATAATAATAATAATAATAATAATGTTAGCCAAAAAAAAAAGATAACAAAATAATAATAATAATAATAATCCCAATAAATAAACAAATAAATATTATTCTTGATTTTTTCTTCTTTTTAATTTATTGTGTTATGAAATCAAGAACTTTGGTCTCATTCGGAAAGAATTTGTGTAGACCAACTCATAGCAAGCTGTATATTATGACTTGAATACACTTAAATTCTTGGTATTCAATATTCGGTCCATTCTCTCTTATAATGGGTGCCAAATTAATGTAACAGGTGTTGCAACTTATATATTCATGTCATAAAACAAACAAATCAGGTGACCTACAAATGTAGAACATATATAGAGCTATGTAGCAGGTGATATCATTTATAATATTGAGGATACAAATAACAAATATGATGACATGAGTGGGGTTAATTCAACTAATACTTGGACACCTCACCTAATAAACTTGGCACGTGTGTCACACGTGGAAGCTGGTCAAGGCTTATTAGATAACCCTAGGCATTCATTCATCGTGTTAAAAACATCATTTTATATTTTCAGAAGTGGAAAGCAAAAGAAAAAGAGGTTAGTGTAGAAGCCAACAACTTTTCAGAATTTTGGCTTTCTATGTTTTCATGTAATGTTAAGTATATGTATGTAGGACATGACATTTATCGAATGGTGGTATTGGTTTAGTAATGATAAGAGATTAGGATTTTCATTTTCCAAGACCTATATTTAAAGAGAGAAGAATAAACAATGCACAAAAGTGGCAACAGATATTTAATCCAAATATACAATAAATTTTTAAAGCAAAAATATTGTATCATAAAAGAAAATTTATTTGCATGGATAAATTATAGGAAGCAAGTCAGCTATACGATTTATAATCATTGATTCTAATCTATTAAAGTTTAGAAAAATTATTTAGTATATCGCAAAAAGTGTAGCATACCGTATTCCACCGCTTTTTAGTCATTCATCTTGATTGATTTTAATTATAAATTTAATATATAATTAAAATCAATAGTTAAAAAGTGATGGAATACAGTATGTAGCATACCAGATAATCTTCTAAAAATTTATAATTCTTCAATCAACGGTCGTGTAAATTTTGGAATTTGTTACTGCAAGGTATACCTGACTTGTTTCCTAAATTATATATTAGGAGGATCCCTAAACATGCTCTTGATTAATTTTAAAACTAATGATGATATATATAAAGACAATTTTCACACGAACAAATGAATGAAATTGAAATCATGGACCAAGACCACCTTCTATTTTGCCTTATGAGTACTGCTATAAAAGCACTTAGTCCCCACCACTTCATTCAATCATATGTTGACCAAAGTCAGGCAGCAAAGCTTCACTTAACTAATACTATAGAAAAGTAAGTTATTAATTAATTTTCATATTTAAAAAATTAATAATTAATTAATTAAGTTGACAAACCTGATGAAATCCATTCTCCTTAGTAAGAGGAACACCAAGTTCAGCCATACAAGCTTGAACCCTATCATCTGAACCAAACAATGAAGGGTACCTCTGAATGCACCTATCTTGCATCTTCTCCAATGCCACAGCCAAAGGGTAACTTATTGCAAAACCGCCACCTCCAAATGCCATATTATATGAGAAATAAATGTTCTGAATGTGACTCTCTGAGCTTGACCCTATGTAATAGAATTCATTATGATCATACTTTTGTAGCACCTTAACCAAATTCTCTGTCACAAACACTGTGTCATCATCCCCCATCACAAACCATCTCACATTCTTCATCTTTAGCCGAACTGTCTCAGATACTATCCGTGATAGACGAATCCCAGATCTATATTCATATCATTCATACATACATATACTTAATTAGTTACTACTTAATTATTATTAGACAATTTTAATACTTCAACAAAATTAATTCACTTAATTATGATCTGTCTTAAGTAATTGATCTAAGCAGTCACGTAAATGCGTGAATGGTAACCTACTTATGTGTCGGGGCCATTTAGACTAGTTACTTAAATAGTTGGATCGATTAAAAAATATTTAATTGCGGAGAGAAATATATAGGATATGAGAAAGTATTGGTAATCAATAAAAAACAGCCGCAATCAGCAAACTTTGTATTTTTTTAGAAATAGAATATTCGAAATCTAAAGAAACAGAACATCCAATTTAAGTCGTTGGCTAATGTTAACTGAATTTTTATCGGTTACCCAACATTGTTGAATATAATATATAGTTCAAATTGATTGAATTTTGAAATGAAATTTTGTGAGAGATAGTTGTATGATAATAACCTGTGTCCATTTGGGTGGTTGTATTTGAGCTTGGAAGTGTCACTAGAGACCCTCAATGTGGGAAGCAACGAGTGTTCACCATGCTGAATTTGAACCATTTTGTCAAGCCAGACATTACCTCTAGTGACATTAGGCCTCCACCATAATTTAATGTACTGTTTCCTATGGTTCCAGAAATTTGATGTGGCTCCTATGCCAAACACTATGTGGGATAAGTTGGTTCTGCTTTTGTGATCATCATTATGAGAATGAGGAATAATAATAATGGGTTGGTTTTGTTTTGATGGGGTGGTTAGTAGTAATGGTGGTGGTGATGGTGGGTCAGAGATTTGGATTGTGAATGTAGTGGGTTGTTGATGAGGACATTGGTGATTGTATGATGAATGGGTTAGGAATGTGAGGGAGGAGATGGAGATTATGAGGAAGAAGAAAGCCATTAGCTTTGTAATTGTCCATGTTGATGTTTGAAGGAACATTTCTGATGATGATGAATCCTTTGGACTTATTTTCATGGTGGTGGTGTTGGATTTCATCACTCAAAGAAGGAGGAGAAATCAGAGGTGACAATAACAGAGAGAGAGAGTGAGAGAGAGAGAGAGAGAGAAGGGTGTGAATAAGGTGAGTGAAGGGGAAGAAAGATTTAATAGAGGGGAGCTCAGAGTTCACAATTTATTAACAGTGTCATGTAGATAAATAAGAAAATACAAAAGTAAAATATGCCATATTCAATCCAAAATTTAAATACATTAAATCTATGAGTCTCTTGTTTTATAATTTTTTTATTATTATTTTTTTTTATATATATACCAACATTGAGCAAGCAGCTGTGTATCTTCTTATCTCTATTAAGCGGTGACATGAGATTCGTTTAATTTAGTGCAAGGTGGCATCTGCATGCTGACATGCTTTTGTTTTTCTCACATCACAATTGAGAGTTGAGAGTTGAGACCATCCATAGCTACAACACCATCAGCATTCAGCTACCAACAAAATATGTCATGGTTCTAAGGCTATTTGGTTAAATAAATTATATAAAAAAAATCCAATTAATTATAACAAGAGAAATACTATATGATTATTAATTTTAATTTATTCTAACTATCATTTAGATATTAAAATAAAAAATATTATTTAAAATATAATATTAAATTATAAATTAAAAATATTAAAAATTAATAGTTAAAAGTGATGATTAAAATAAATTAAAATAAATAATTATTTAGCATTTCTCAATTATAATATCTGATGATTGAATTTTTGAAAATGTGTTATAATAGGCACTTTAATAGATAGATGACCAATGGTGCTTTGAAAAGAGAGCTTTTTTTTTTTTAATAATTATGTTAAGTGTATAATAAAAATTTATAATCAAATTAGTAACTACTAGCTAGTATATAATAATATATATTAAAATATAAAATACTATTAAAATTGATTTGAAATATATATATATATATATATATATATATATATATATATAAAAAGTCAAAGTATATGTGTTAAGAATTTAGAGAAAAATTCATGAGCTAAAGTAGATAGAGAAATTAATTCTATTTTTGGCTAAAGAGAGTAGTATGCCAATTAAATATTCTGAGAAAACGATGTCTGCACCATCTTTTATATATGCCTCTCTTGTATATTTTTTAGAGTATAAAAAATATTTTTTATTTCCTCTCATTTTTATTATTCATTTTTAATAACGAAAGTAAAAGATATAATGTATCTAACACTCATCTTAAATACCTATTTTTTAATTTTTATTATTGTTCTGCATGTGCATGAATCTGTATCATTAATCTACACACTTGATTCATTGACTAGTTTATGCATGATTCCAAATTATAAAGCGAAAATGAGTTATTATCAATTACTCTATTATTGTCTACTAGTTAGTAATTATAGGTGTTTTTATTCTCAGCTGTCTATCAACTTCCCTTGGCCAATTCGTGAAGCAAGAAAAATGCCATAATCTTAATTAGTAGTAGTACTACTATATAAGTATATATACTCACCACTGCAGCCTTCAGTGATTATTATTATACAAGCAAATCTTATTTAATGACGCAGAATCTTTTTAATTAAATTAACCAACCATTAATCCATTATATATTTATATGGTGCTTTTAGATTGTGTGTACGCACTTTCATACCACAACTTTGCCTTATTTGTCCGTGCGCATGAAATAATTAATGCTTCAAAGCCTCTCTAATCAGGTTCTCTAATCAATTATATTATGCGTATAAATAATTAATTAATTCTATAAAATATATATTAAAATATAAAATATACATGAAAATAAATTAAATAACATATATTTAATTTATAAAAAAAATATATGATAATTAATTTTGTGTCTCAATAATATTTTGCTATCCAATAATATTTTTCAGCTCGATAAATTAAAAGTAATTCATTATAAATTAGAGCTTCATTTAAACTATTTGTTAGCTAATCAATGAATTACTATGTACAAAACAATGCGTTAAATAGTATGCTAATATTTTATTTGAATGCAATTAATTCATTATTATAGGGATTTGGGAATTGAAGTTTGTGGTTGATTACCTCCAACTTCAAGAATGGATTCAAATTCATGATAGGATCGGAGTAACTGTTTTTGAATAACAGAGGACAATCTTCCACTATCTTAGTTAAGCTGGTCCAGTAGATTTTGAATTAAATCAAACTCTACCAATAGAACAAGATTGCGTAAATTTGTAAAGCTAAGCAATTAAACACTAAATGGAAAAGGGAATTTATTTTGAAAGAGCATAACAACCAAGCAACGAGCTAAGAGAAAGTTTACCGTAGAACCAATACACTAAAACTACACATATGTTTTTATTATCAATAAAAGTTGAATATTTGTTAAGGAAGCATTTTTATTAATAATTAATTAATCTGAAATAAAAATTTACATAAACATATATCTAAATCTTATATAATAGTGAAACATGAATAATAATTAAACACATAATAGAAAATAACGATGCTAAGTAACCAATAAAAATTCAGTTAACATCAGTAAATAACTTAAATTAGATGTTTATTTTTTTAGATTTCGAATGTTTTATTTTTTTAAATTTCAGATGTTCTATTTCTATTGTTGGTTGCTTTAGGTTTCATATGTTCTATTTCTAAAAAAAATTATGAATGTTCCACTTGTTTTCATTGTGAATATTCTATAAACAATATTTACGAATGTTCTATTTTTTGTCGATTAAAAAAATGGAATTTTATTTTCTATTGTAGCAATCAACCTTTTGGTTACCAAATCGGTCGCTATTTTATTAGTCGTTATTAGTAATTCTTTAATTATAGATTATGCAAATAGAATATTAAAACCTAATTTTCATATATAAATTTACAATAATGCTACAAAATCAATACTAAGGAGTCTTTAGAGAGCCAATAATTAAGTTATCATTCAAAATTAAAAAATTATCTGAAATTGAAAAACATTATCACCCATAAAATATAAAAGTTATTATCCATAACTCATCTATCATGTATTGACTTCCAAATATATTGACTCAAAAAACTTTTTCATAAATTTAATTCAAAAAAACATTAAAATACTCAAACATAAATCCATCTTTCTATACAAAATAGCAATAAAAACACTCATAATACCTATTTATAAGTAATAACTAATAAGAATTTAATGCCTATATAAAAGTAACAACTAATAAGCATATATAGTACTTAGATGATACTTAAATAATTATAATAATTTTCTCTTATAATTTCTTAACTAATTCTTCATTTTCTGATAGTCTTTTTTATCTTTAGCAACTGTTTTAGCGATGCATATTTAGCTGGTCATTAGATAATAAATCAGTCTCTAGATCGGTGGCTAAAAAAACCTTAGCAACCGATTTAGATGACCAATTTATAATTTGGTATTCACAAATCTGAGCGGTTGCAAAATTTTTATATGTAGTACTCTAATGTTCTAATACATTTTACATGAGAATTTATGACGAGCATTAGGCTTTTAGCTAATAAATAGGTTTGGCGTGTTTAAAAGAAAATAAATCTCTCTAAACCATGTACTCCTTGTACTTTTTTATATAAATTGTTCTTGTTATATGAATACCCCTTTAATATAATGCTTTTTATCAATGAGTTAAAACTGGATTATTAGGATTATGATCCATGTGAGAATTTATATAATTCATCATGTATTTCGAGTTACTGTTAAAATTAGGGTAACTGGTTAACATGGTAGTATCATGATCACCACCTGGCTGTCACTCATGCCCAACTACTTAGTAGTTCTTTCCGGTGAGCGGACACTGGTTGTTTAATGGCAATCTTCTACGGAGGAAACTGCTGCTTTTTGCAAATTTAGGCAACAGTGACATATCAGCCAGACATCAATAGCAGCAGAACATGTTGTCCAATGACCATAATGCCAACAATAACTCAGAGCACATGGATTATATAAATTAGCAGAGGGTGGAAGGTATAAATTCTCACATGCATCGTTATGATAATCAAGTTCAACTCATTGATAAAAAGCATTGTATTAAAGGAGTATAAGGTATTCATGAAACAAGAGCCATTTATGTAATGGAATACAAGGAGTACATGCTTTAGAACTATTTATCTTCTTTTAAACATGCCGAACGGGGATATTAGCTAAAAATTTAAAATAGTGTTAGATGTACATTTATTTTATCTAATAAATTCAACTAAGTCCTTTTTTTTTATATGTCAAATAAAAAAATTATTTTCAACATTAAATATCACAAAAAATAATATAGAAATAAATTTTTATTTGAAATCAAAATTATATTTTATTTGTCATAAACTAAATGATTTGATTTGGACAAAATAAATTACACCTAGACTTATTGAAAACTTAATAAAAAAAATTATAACCACGAAAAGAAGAATAATTAGAGATTTAAATGGAAATAAAAAAATATTTTTTACTGAACATTTATGTTTTGATAAACAATTGACAAATATTTATAAAAAATTCAAAATTTAAATATTATATTATATAACATATAAAATATAATGCATTTATTGATAATTGATTCATCTATAATATAAGAATAAAAATAATAATAAATATCACATTTGTATGCATACAAGCTTGCAACAAGATCTCTTTCGAGCTATAACTTCACTAAGGGCTAGACACCAATTTGCCCTGACGGATACAAAAAGACTTCAAAAATATTTAAGCCCCACCCATTCCAAACGAATTGGTTATTTAAAAGAATTCACCCTCATTCTTAAGATTACTCTGGGGTTTTTCCTCTCCGCATCACGAGGTTGATGAAACTTTCCTATGTAACTAACTATGGTTGACTCAATACTATTTGAAATGGATTATAGCACCTTCTCTTAAGGTGGAAATATGTCGAGTTGAGCTGAACAAAATTTTAACTTAGACGAGTTGACTCATTTTATAAATATTTGGCTCAAACCAAAGCTTATTAATTTTCATAGGTTCAAACTCCAAATATGTAAAGTCACCAAAAAAACTCCAAATATGTAAAAATAAATTATTCTTAGGTCTAATTAACACTGCTGACTCAGCTCAACTACGAAGCTTTGACGTTAACTTCATTTTTGTTATATTTATTATGCAATTGAATTTGTGTTAATAAAGGCATTTGAATTTGAATATTATGTATAGCTCGAAAGATCATGGTAAGGATATTTTTTATCTTTAAAACTCGAAACTAATTAACAAAATTAATAAATGAAAAAGACTACGAAACCAACACATTATGATCGATAGGAGCCAACGTATATTATGAATGATAAGTTATATAAATTTTGGATGATAACTTATTGTTGGATATATGAATTACGAATGATAACTCATATAAATTTTGGATGATAACTTAATTATTGGCTGCCTATTAGCTTCTAGTGTTGGTTCCGTAGTATTGTTCTTAATAAATATATATATAGGCATAGCAACCCATTTTACATAATTTTTTTAACCCCGGGGCTATGATGAGTCAATCTGTATTTTCTTGTGTTGTCAACAATATCTACTATTTTTCATAATAGTAGTATCTATACGTAGCGACATGCATGGCGTTGCTATAGCCAAAACCATAGAGATAGAAATAAAGAGGACAAATAAACCACGAGAAATAATATCCATGGCACCGGAGGGAGAGGAAGACGAAGGGGAGGGACAAAAGTTGGTGGAAGAAATCCAACGAGTGATTGAATCGGTTGCGCAATTCGGAGAATATAGAAAGACACAGAGAAAAGAATGCCACAATTTGGTGCGTCGGTTCAAGCTCATGTTGCCTCTCGTGGAAGAGCTCCGCGATCTGACGGAGCCATTCCACGAAAACGGCATCGTTTGGTTGAGGAACCTTTGGGATGCACTCTTGTTTGCCAAGCAACTCTTGAGATTATGTAGCGAAGGAAGCAAAATTCTCCTTGTAAGCACTTTAATTTCCCTCATCGTCACAATATTCAAAAACAAAATGTTCAAACATGCATGCGAGTTGATATAACATTTGTTCCTTGGATGTCAAGTTATTGAAATTGAAATTGATTTTGCTTTTGTTTGTTTGTTTATTTATAATTTGGTTTAATTTGTGTTTAATTAAGGCAATGGAGACGGAGGCATATATGATAAAATTTCAGAGTGTTTATGAGAAATTGAGCCTAGCATTTGAAGATGTGCCTTGTGAAGAATTGGGAATCTCAGATGAAGTCCAAGAACAGGTAGGTCCGTTTTCATTGTTCTCATCTTCCTCTATTTGATTTGTTCTCTCATTTTAGTTGTAAGTTATTTATGCGAAAATATTATATCAAACAGTTCATCAAATATATTAAATTATTTAATAATTTTTAACAAAAGATAACTTCACGTGAGATTACTTATTTTACATAGCAAATTTATTAAAAATGATATCAATAATAATGATTCGAATAGAAAAATGATTGGGAGTTCTATGGTGCAGCTTGAACTAATGCACACGCAGCTCAAGCGCGCTAGGAGGAGGACAGATACGCAGGACATGGAGCTTGCAATGGATATGATGGCGGTGTTATCCGGCGACGAACAGCGAAGTTCCGACAGTGCCATCATTGAGAGGCTAGCAAAGGTATTAGAGCTTCAAAGAGTTGAGGATCTCAAGATAGAAACCTTGGCGATCAAGCAACTCGCGGAGGAAAGGAAAGGGCAACAAGCTGATAGCACCAAGAGAATAATTGGCCTCCTTAACAAGTTCAAGAAAATTGCTGGCATGGAAGAAACAAGTGTTCTTGATGATCCTGTTGTGCCTAGGATGCTTGTCAAGAGCATATCTTTGGTTATCCCTCATGAGTTTCTTTGTCCTATAACACTTGAGATCATGACAGATCCTGTTATTATTGCAAGTGGACAGGTACTTGCTTTTACTTAGAAAATATGTTTTAAGAAGTGTTTCAAATGTGTCACGATATCAGGTATTTCAATATTTTTAGCCGTTGATCTTAATCATGAAATATTTTATGATTGGAATCAATAGTTATAACTAATTTTATGATTGAGATTAACGACTAAAAACACCTGATACCATGACAAATTTGAAATGCTTCCTATGTTTTATATTTAAAACACTACATATGATGCTAATAAAGCTT
This sequence comes from Stylosanthes scabra, assembly GCA_036250425.1. NCBI lineage: Eukaryota > Viridiplantae > Streptophyta > Magnoliopsida > Fabales > Fabaceae > Stylosanthes > Stylosanthes scabra. Next base: position 75,941 of record JASCZI010090771.1, read on the forward strand.
TTGATTGTTTTTCTTATCCACCAAAGACATATGAAAGGGAAAGCATAGTGAAATGGTTTGATTCCAAGCACAATACATGTCCAAAGACAAGGCAAACACTTGATCACTTGCAACTAGCACCAAATTGTGCCTTAAAGAACTTAATTGAAGAATGGTGTGAAAAGAACCACTTCAAACTACCAAAGAAGTTCCAATCTTCAAGCCAAAAAAACGGTCCAATTATCAGCACAGAACAAATCCCATCTTTGGTTGAAAGCCTATCATCAATCCATTTAGAAGAACAGAGAAGAGCGGTTGAGAAGATTCGAATGGTGTCGAAAGAAAGCCCCGAGAATCGGATCTTGGTTGCTGAGAATGGAGGAATACCACCATTGATACAAATCTTATCTTATCCGGATTCAAAGATTCAAGAACATGCTGTGACAGCACTGTTGAATCTCTCAATTGATGAGAAGAACAAGAGGCTAATAGCAAAAGAAGGTGCTATTCCAGCAATCATAGAAGTTTTGGAGAATGGTAGCATTGTTGCTAAGGAAAATTCAGCAGCATGTTTGTTTAGTCTTGCAATGCTTGATGAGAACAAAGAAACTGTGGGATTGTCAAATGGGATTCCACCATTGGTGCAACTTCTGAAGAGTGGAACAGTCAGAGGGAAAAAAGATGCTATTACAGCACTCTTTAATTTGTCCCTTAACCATGCAAATAAAAGCCGGGCGATTAGTGCTGGTATTGTCGCACCTTTGCTTCGGTTACTTAAGGACACAAAGACAAACATGATTGATGAGGCACTGTCCATGCTGTTACTCCTCTCCTCGATTCACGACGGGAGGCAGGAGATTGGACAGCTGTCGCTCATCGAGACGCTTGTCGGGTTCATTAAGGATGGGACACCCAAGAACAAGGAGTGTGCTGCATCTGTGCTCCTAGAGTTGTGTACAAATAACTACTCCTTGTTACTTGCTGCACTTCAGTATGGAGTTTATGAGCATTTGATTCAGATCAAAGAGAGTGGAACAAATAGAGCACAGAGGAAAGCAAGTGCTCTCTTAGATCTTATAAGTAGGAGTGAGCAAATCTAATTTCATCTTTGCTTTCTCCATTATTGTAGGTTCAATTCTTTTCTTCTTCTTTTTTCTTTAATCATTGTAAAATTGTAAACTAACTAACTGTTGTAACTTTTTTTGATGTACAAAAATACAGTTGTTTGATACATAATATTTGCCCCAAAATTAGTTTAGGAAAATTATGTTGTAAATTAAAGAATTATGTGCATATTCTTATACGTGTAAAGTATTATGTTGTTATCCATGAATGATTAGGTATATGAAAATATTAGCCACCAACTTTAAGGTTGTTACCCATTAAAAAAAGATTAGTGTAAGAAACAATTATTTATTTTTTTAATGATGGAGTGTGTGGTCGATATAGATATTGGCATAGTTTAATTTAGATTATTGACTTAAATGGGGTCAAGTCAAGTTGGAATCAACTGGAGGGTTTCCTGATGAGTTTCTTGATGAGAGAGTCAGTCAATTTGTTGTTATTATATTGGAAATGGAGGTCGTCGTTTTGAGTATAAAATCAGAAAAACCACGACAGGTGATCGATGGTGCGAGGAATTGAAGGAAGGAGGATATGGCTTTGGAGAAAGTGACGGAAGGTTGTGTGCGAATGCGAGGTGCAGTTGAAGCCATTCATGGTTGTCCGTACAAAGCCGTTATTTATGTCGCTGGTGGATCTTCTCAGCTTCTGGGTTGGTTGCTATCAATTCCAGGTGCTTCAAATACTATCCTTGAAGCTGTCGTTCCCTATTCTAAGATGTCCATGATTCAATTGATTGGCAAGGTCCTTTCTTTGGTTTCATCCCTATTTTTTATTATTCTTATTCTCTCACCAACTCCCTTTGTTTTTGTTATCTAATTTGTTAAGTATTTACTTGTGTAGATTCCAATTCATTGGTGTAGTCAAGAGACTGCTCAAGATATGGCTTTGTCTGCATACAATCGTGCTCTTAAGCTCTCTAAGCCAGGTAAAAACATGAATCCCTTCATTTTGGTTCTTCTTTATCAATCTCTTATCTCTCTTAATTATAATGTTTGTGCCAAAATTCCATGAAATGTTTCTTACATTTATGATGTCAAATGTGCAAAATGCACTGTATAGTAGTTAGATATTATATATTAATTAAATTTAAAAATTAAATAATGAGCATATTTTTTTGTCTTTCACATCCTTGTTACATTTATTTAGTTTTTTTTTGGTAAACATTTATTTTAGTTTTAAAAGTATTTCTAATACTATAAATATACGACAATTCTATTTGTACATCAAAATCAGCTACCAAATCAGCCACTAGTGTATAATACACATTGAAATACAAAATACGCACTAAAAATAAGTTAAACTACACATATATTTTGTATTTTAATGCGTATTATACACCGGTGACTGATTTTGGTGTACACCTAGCATACTCATAAATATATTTTAATTTTGTCTCCGGCATTTTAAATTGTTTTAATTATATTTGTAAACGTATAAAGTCCAGTTTTGCGGCCTGCAAGCAACAAATCAAGTTAGTATTAACCATTAACACATTATTAACTTAACCATTAATATTGTGAGTCTCCAAAGTTATAAGTAAAACATATTTAAAGAGTAAAAAACAAAATTACTTGTTGGTGATTAGGATACCCTGTTGTTGGTGTGGGATTCACTGGTGTTATGGCTGCCAATCGTCCTACAAGTGGAGGGCACAGGTATTATCTACTTTTATACCATCTACTTAACTGATTTATCAGCATAAATTAGTTGATAAAGCACCAACATGATTTGATATTAACATATGAATAATGATACAATCCTTATGAATTTATGAGCTTTTGTCTTGCTATCATCTAACTAGAGGACTGATACCATCTCATCTGAATTATTTTTCTGTTAATTTGTAGATTTTATATGGCAACAAGAACTGCTGACCGGCTTTTGATATCAAAAGTGATCTTTACTAAGGTATTGTTGTTAGAGATATAATCATTCATATTGTCTCCTCCTATCGCCTTAAACTTTTGGGACAAAGGTCTTGACATAATATAGACATTTGAAATTCATATCATTCAAGTGCTGTTGATTTATATTGATCCACTTTGCAAATTTTCTAATTTAGGGACTTCACACTAGAGAAGAACAGGAAGCAATTTCTAGTCAACTTTTGCTCAAGGTGAGTAGATAGATGATGTAAAGAAAACTTGTCATTTTTATTATGGTTTCTTTTTTATTCATCTTCTGTTTTGGTTCTAGGCTATTGCAAAGGCATGCAAAGTTTCAGCAACCTCTGTCCCTGATTTGAGTGAATCATTTGTAACTGAAGAATGGGAAAAGCAATTCAATGAAGACCAAGAGTTGGAACAAGTTATAAATGATCAAATAGTCTTTAAATTCTATCCATTTTCTAGAGGTACAGTTAAATGTTTCAGCTGTATCCATCAACACTAATAATGCAGTTAAGATTAAATCCATCAACACCAATTTCATTTTTTATCTTTTGCTTGCAGAGATAGGAGCAAAAAGGAAAATAATTCTACCCGGTTCTTTTAATCCATTACATGAAGGGCATCTCAAGCTTCTGGAAGTTGCTACTCGGTAGATACACTCTTAACTCTTTCCATTCATTAGAAAATGCTCAATTTGTTCAAAAATGACTTAGTAAGAATACTTATATGCAGCTTTTGTGGTGATGGGTATCCATGCTTTGAGCTATCTGCAGTCAATGCAGATAAAACCCCATTATCTGTGTCTCAGATCAAAGATCGTGTCAAACAATTTGAAGAAGTTGGTGAGATTATTTTTCCCTCATATCAGTCATGCATTTTAGATCAAGATCCTCTAAAGTAAAAAGGTTGTTAAGTGGTAAAGTAAGGAGTTAATCACTCTTCAATTAAATTAGCGAGCCTCACATGTGATGAAAATTACAAAATCAATAGTAATTAACTCATCAATTTCTTTACTTTAGAGGATCTAAATTGATGCATTTGTTACTTACTGAACTTTTTAGTACTTGTCCTTGTTTGATGTTCTGCCTAAAGCCCTAATGAGTTCTATTTTTTAATTCAGGAAAGACAGTAATCATATCCAATGAGCCTGATTTTCATAAGAAGGCCAAACTTTTTCCGGGCAGTACTTTTGTAATTGGTGCTGACACAGCAGAGAGACTTATCAACGTATGTATGAAATTACATAGACAATGCTGATATAAACTTCACATTGCAATTTGTTGTATATGGTTCATGTGAATATCCTCTTGAACAGGTTTTATTAGCCAAACACTTGAAAGTTCTTCACCTTACTTACACTTCTTGCAGTGTAAATACTATGATGGAGGGTACAAGAAGATGTTGAAGAGACTCCTAGGTTGTAAAGAAGCAGGGTCTACCTTTGTTGTGGCTGGTCGGAATGTAGATGGTGTTTTCAAGGTATCACTTCATATATATATATATAAACTAGACATTTCAAGATTGTTGAGGATATATAATTATATTGTGTGGTGCAACAACATAACAGGTTCTTGAAGATTTTGATGTTCCAGAGGAAGTGAAAGACATGTTCATCTCCATTCCACCAGAACTGTTCCGCATGGAAAAACGTCCACGGAGCTAAGAAAACCAAGTGGAATGTAGAAATCTTATGGCTAAAAAAATGAACTTTGGATAGTCCAGAATGAAATGAAGCATGAAACATGGTTAGAAGAATGTTGTGTCAGATTTGTATATATTTCTCATGCAAAACTCCTCACACCTATCTAGCTAGTAGAGTATGTATATATTTATCTTTGGGGTTTTAATTTCTTTTTGTTATTAGAACTTGATGTTTAAAGAATTAAAAGAATAAAATGGTGTGATGCAGTTATATACTTTTATATTCATTGCATAATTTGCATTGAAAATTCTAAACACATGTATTTTTTAGTCAGATTCATCAGTTGTAGTTGGAGCAAAAAGAATGTTTTATAGTAGAGTCGTCAGTGCCTGATACTAGTATAGTATATTTATTTTGCATAGAATGATAAACAATAAACATCTATATATATATATATAAACCTTTGTATAGAATGGCACCAGCATAAGGTATCTCCGGTGGCGGTGAGATGAGATCTTTGACATTTTTTTGACAGTGCAGAGAGATAGCTATCAAGTGGCATAGGAAATTAAAGTGTAACCATGTGAGTATGTGACACTGAGGTGTTATGCCGTGCTGGAAATAAAAATAAAATACAAAATCAAATATTCAAAGAGTTAAATTTTAATGTATGAACAGGGACGGATTTAGAGGATAGCGAGCAGTAGCCTCGGTCCCAAAATTTTTTAAAATAATCTATTATATATAAGATATTGTATATAATTTAAAGTAAATGTTATAGTGTGATAGATGTAATGATAGTTAATAAGTTTATAATAGTTATAAATATACACATATTTTACCCAATTAAATTCAATAAAATCATTTATTTTTATATTAAATAAAAAATCATTTCGATGTCTAGAAATTCATTTCTGTACTATTTAATATTGAAATAATTTTTTATTTAGTATGAAAATAAATAATTTGATTAAGAAAATAAGTATACACATAGCATTACTAATAAATTTATATTAGATGCTTTCAAATTTCTATAAATACATTTGCATTATTTGCTTTTTATTCTTTATTTTTTATTTTGTTTAATTGTTTCTTTTTTCATTTATATTTTATATCTATTATTATATAAAAAGTGCTTTAATATTTATAATTAAAAATACTAAAAAATCTTTAATTTTAATTTATATTTACTAATATTTTTAACCAGTAACTAATTATTTTTAACAAAACAATTTAATATTATGCTTTGTACTTGTCATTTAGCATTGTTTATTTTTTCATTTATAATAATATTATCTTATGTTTTGTTTGGTTGTTTTCTCTCCTTTTTATTTATTTTTTTGGTTTTACACATATTATTATATAAAAATATTTTAATTTTTATAATAATAACAATTCCTATTTTTTAATATAATATAAATTTTAGTTTTCGGCCCCTCCTCCATTCGATTTCTGGATCCGTCCTATGTATGGATAACCTAAAATGTTTTATCATATATATATATATATATATATATATATATTTTAAAATAATCAATTACATAATCATTAGAAATGAAAATTAATTTTACTAATATTGTATTAGTAATTAAATACATATTAAAATATTTTTACATTAAAATTAAATTAATGTATTTCTAAACTATCAAATTGCTAGCTAGACATCTCAAATTCCATTTTCGTTTCTCTATTGTTGACCAATTAGGACCCCCACTTGTATGTACTCGTTTTTGGTTATGTTTGTATCATCACACAATATATCTAAGATTTTGCTCTACACGCCAACTATTGAATAGTCGCCAGCAATTCAGAAAGTCGAATGCCATTTTTTTTCCAATACATAAAATATTAATGGACTCTTCAATACCCTTGCTTTAATTTAATCATTATGAATTTAATACTATTTATGTACCAATGCACGTATTGATCATTTTTAAATTTTAATTACCAAAAAGGTATGTATAGTAAATATATCAAATAAAAAAATGTAATATACTAATTTATTTAAAGAGCATCTTATAAAATTTATTAATTTGAGTAAAAAAATTATGGACAAATGATTTTTTTGTTTTCTGATGAATGATGATAATCGAATTAATAAAATGAAATTGAAATTAGGGTCAATGACAATAAATAACCGATACCCCACCAAACAGTGTTTAGAGAGATTGATGTCTAAATTTTTTTAAAAAAAATATCCTTCCTTATATATAATTGATTAAAAAAAATGTTATTTATAATATTTAAACTCAAAACTTCTGAATCACATGTAATCTCAGCTAATTTAATTTACTTATTTTTTTATTACATATTAATGAATAAAAGAGTGAATGATACACTAGTTGTAATGAAGTGTTAAATTTTGTAGCTATTTAATTTGCATCTATATATATTTTTTAATTTCTTTTTGAAAAATGTATTTAAAATAGTTAATAAATGTTTCTGGAAATGATAATCATTTCTATTTGAGGAGTGAGAGACTGAGAGGAACCTCTGGTCAGGGTTGGTTATATTTTGTGGTCCATGAGAATTGACATTAGCGTACATCAAATAAAAGCTTAAACTACTCAGTCTCTTCATGCGTTTGGACCCATTAATTTTTAGTACTATACAATGAGTTTAATTTATATTTTTGGGGAAAAACAAAGGGAGTTTAATTTAATTTCTATTTTCCGTGTAAATGAAAAAAAAAAATATGGAGAGAGAGAGAGATTCATACATAATAGACAAAGTAGAATTGAAAAACTAGATCCATGGGGAAAATGAGAATGAAGGCAGAATATAGAAGCAAAGATTAAGATTGAAAGGAGAAAAATACAAAACCGTGGCACACATTGGTAATGATCTCATCAGCTTATACATACATAGTGATTTAATTTATTTATAATTAACTATGAAGCAACAGCTATATAATAATATCATAACAAAATAATACCATTATTATTGCAAATAAGATTTTTTAAGAAACGTAAAATTTAAAATTTATAAATATTCTAAGATTTTCCTTCCTCACATTCTTATTATGGATGATGGGTTCCACCTGCTTGGCGATGACCAAATACTTCCTTCATATCTATTATTCTTGATGATGATGGTGGTGGCGTTGGGGTTGAAGCACCACCATTCCGAGTAGGGTTTGATAATGGTTTTGGACAGAGAGAACTTTGGATGGTAGCTGCTGCTGATGGCAAGGTGATGATGATTGAATTTTGCTGTGATGATGTGCTACTATTATTACAAGGTTGATTCTTTCTAGGAGTAGGACTCAAATTATCTCTTATTTGATTCCTCTTTGGCTCCCCCATTGTAACAAGAGATTATAGGAATAAGAAGGAATAGAGTGTTTCAAGCTTAGAGAATAGAAATGAATGAGAATGTTAGAACTTCCCTGCCTAGACGCATTTTATAGGTATTAGAATATTCTAGATTGGTTTAAAATTTGTGAATTTAATTTTGCATGTAATAAATTCCAGTCAGATATGAGCTCATCACTTAGTCTCACTTTGCAACTTACTTTACATGTAACACGTCCACGACCTTGCCACGTGTCCCTCCTTCCCTCTATATTTGAGTTTCTATCTCACTCTCAAGATAAAGATGATGTGTAGATGATGAGATTAGTATTTTGTTTATCAAAATTATTTATTTGTCGATAAAATTATTTATAAATAAAAAACTATACTCTGTTCGTCAAAATTATTAAAACAACATTAATTATGTTAATTATCTTATTAATTATTTATATTTAGATAATTTTAATAAATTAATCTTAATGTATCTTTTATGTGTAGTTTTAATTTTTTTTTTTTTTGTGATGCTTTAATTCATAGGAAAATATAATGATATTATTGTTTTCATGGTTGTCTTGCAGATCGCAAGCTATTAGAAAACATACATACATTCAAAGTTTTCGGGGGCAGCCAAATGGGTGCAACTTGCTTGAAAAGAAACTAAAGAAAAAACCTTCATATATTGATAACAATTCATTTGTATTTTTTTTTTTTTTTTTTGGACATCAATTCATTTGTATTTGAGTTACAAGGCATTTCTTTTCCCTTTCTTTAGTATGTTGCGTCCTCTTTCCAATAACCCTCCATTCCACACCGACATCATGCATCGTTAACTAATATACACGGCTAAAATACAGACACCAAAAAAATACACGACTAAAACACAAAAACTAATCACCAGATAATTTTATTGATAAAAAAATTAAAAAATATTTTAACAATAAAAATATCTCTAAATAATTTAAAATATTTTAATCAAATTAAATAATTACAACACACTTGTAAGTACTTTTTTATTATTCTTGTATCATCACATAATATACCTAAGGTTTTGCTTTACATTCTTAAATTTCACATCACATAATTACATTCATGGTTTTCACTCAACCAGACACGTTATTATTGTAATCCAGAAAAATCTCCACCAAATACTAATATACGGAAAATTTTATGATAAAATATTATCGGATAAATAGAATAAAAAAATGAGAAAAACTAGAGTTACATATTCTATTGTTTTTACTGGCCTCTCTAATCATTAACCAATTTCTTTAGTCAAACATTATAATAATATTATTGTTTTAATTAGTATATTTTAACGTTGATGGCTAACTTTTAGCTAAAAATAATAGAATGCGCTGATGATCTAACATTGTTCTAAAAAAATATAAAAATATGTATATATAAATTTATTTTTAAACATTAATAAAAAAATAAAATGCCTATTTTTTAGATAAATATCTATATACGTAAGAAATGAATCTTTATATTTTTTACCATTTTAACTCTTCACTCTAATTAATATATATATATAAAGAAGTGATTGGTTGATCACTTAATTTAACAAATTCTAATAGCTGACTTTTGTCTGTGTATTGATCATTTTTTAATTTTAATTATATATCAAAAAGGATAGTAAATATATCAAATAAAAGCATGTTATATATTAATTTCGTTAAGAACATCTTATAAAGTTTATTTATTTGAGTAAAAAAAATGCACAAATGACTTTTTTGTTTTCTGATAATCGAATCAAAATGAATTGAAAGTAGTTTTGTGTCAATGTCAATGAATTGAACGAAACCCCACCAAACACCAGTAGCATAGTCCCCATTCGTTCAATTCTCTATTTGCATTATCACGTCACAAAAAGAAAATCATAATAGCTTTTAATAATCTGAACTAATCAATTCTTTATTGGATGAGATGATATGACTCATGATATTTTTCTACTAACAAATCAACACATACTTCTCAACTTCTGAGTTTTTAAAAGATTTTTTTTTTCTTTCTTCTTCACTTTATAATTTTTTTCTTGTATCTATTTTAATAACCATAACGATGTATGTATTAAAATATAAAATACACATTAAAAATAAATTAAATTATATATATATTTATATTTTAATATATATTATATATTAATAGTTAATTTTTATTTTATATATATATATATATATATATATATATATATATATATATATATAATTGAGAACATATTC
>JASCZI010090772.1:0-15390 GCA_036250425.1 Stylosanthes scabra
GGATATATGGCATAGGTTGAATTTATTTCACGGACATTGTGATATTATATCTTGGTTTGTCAATGGCTCTAAGCGACACCCGTTTATTTTCTTCTCTGCTTTGTGGCGGATATGGTGTTATCGTAATAATGCCATATTCAATCCTGAAGACCAGTGGCTGCCGGAGAAAGTTATCTCCCTTATTAGATCTTCTTCTGATGAGCTTCTTCGTGTGTTTTATCTGCAAAGGCTTTCCTACCCATCTCCCCTTAAGTTGTCCTGGATCCCACCTGCCCAAGGAACTGTCACTGTTAATAGTGATGCTTGTTATAGGAAATCTTATGGTATTATGGGATATGGATGTGTCATTCGAGATTCGAAAGGGGGTTGGAAAAAGGGATGTGCTGGTACTATTCCTCCATCGGATATGTTACAGGGTGAATTGTTTGCAATTTGGCGAGGCCTTATCCTAGCATGGGAAATGGGTTATAGAAATATTTGTTGCGAAACGGATTGCCACGAGGCTTTTATTTTGTTGAAGGCCGATACCTCTGCTGCGCATTGGCGAGATTGGCGGGTTGAGTTTTCCCTAATCCAGCGGTCTGCTAATTCAGTTGCTGATGCTTTGGCAAAATTTGCAGTCGTGCATGAAATTGATCAATTGGAATGGATTGTTCCAAATGATGATATCAAAGAGCTTTTGAAGCATGACATAACTGATTAGTAATCTTGTTGTTTTCTTTTTTTTCCATTCTACAGTCACCAAAAAAAAAAAACTACTTAACCCATTTATTGTTTTTTGGGCAAACAAAATACCAATAGTCTGTTTTAGAATTTGGGCCCATCGTCAGATCCAAAGAAAATATAGCCCATGAATTGCCCACCATGCAAAAAACATGGAAAGTCCACGGCTTAATTTGCTCTGTGGTATCCCATCGTTGAGTATTGATAAAAAGTCCATGTACATGAAAATCAAACGTGAATTTTGAGTAAACATAGTACGTGCACAAGAAAATTTCCAAAATTCTATTTGTCATGTGACTGCGGGGCTTTGAAGATAAACCAAAACTCTGAATTTGTCATTTCTAGCTTTGTACTACTACTCTTCAATTTCAAACTTAGGTTGTGTTTATTCACGTGAGCTTTGTATTATGCTCCTAAATAAATTTAAAAGAAACCAGCTTAACATTTGAAACATAATTACCTTACCTAAGTTATGTATATATAGTAAAATCTTATATAAATACCCTCAAGTCTAAATAATAGAGAAAAAACGAACAACGACTAACACATGTCGCCGTAATTTAGTTTCCACGTAGCCTTCAAATGTGTACATGATAACATTAGTTAGCTCATTTTATCACATGTCAAATGGTTGTTAAAAATTAAAATGCACATATGTGATTATTATATCACAATATTATTTATAAGTATTATTAAATAAATAAATAAACATAGAATTGTAGTTGGCTAGTTGCAATTAGTTTTACGTAGAAAAGTGAATGCAGAGAAAAAATCAAAAGAGCTGGTTGCAGTTGTACTAATACTACCACCGCCTGGGTTTTCACGCTTAATAAGGGCGTAGATATTCAATTCAATGATCTCGTCTGATTGCATGCCACGTGTCTCTTGCTTATTTCCAAGTCAAATACTTGATCCTTCGAAATTTCCAATCCTTACATTCCATTTGCGCGTTCCTTTATTTTTCGCTCATTAATTAAATAAAGGGTTTACTTTTACCAACAAGAAGAAGCAGCTTAGTTTATTGAATTTTTTTGTTTTCAAAATATTCAACGTTACGAATATCATCGTCGACGCAACACAACACAACACAACACAGCACCAACACGTCATGTATGATAGTCAAACCCTCCATAGTCGTAAATTCTCAGCCACTTTTCTTACTTTCTTCTCCTTCTCCATCTCCATTCCCAATTCACATTCTCCACTTTTTCTATAGGTACTAATACTACCATTAATTCAACTACATAGATGCCGTTTTGTCTTTTCCCCTTTCCATCTCTCACCTAACATACTCTCTTTCTTGAAGCTGCGGATTTTGAAGCGGAAGCTGAATTTGCGGAAGCATTAGGTTTGCTGTTTTGAGTGGTGAAACCTAATTGAAGAAAAAATGGGAGCGGTTTGTTCAGCTGGCATGGCGGAGGGCAATGCTGACCTCCGAGGGAAGAATAATTTGGGGTTTTCTGGGAAGCTTAAGAAGGGAGATAGCTTTATCAACAAAAAATCAGAAGCTTTTTCAGATTCAAGGAGTAATAGCCGCGGCAAGAAGCAAAACAAGCAGGTCGCTGATTTTTCCGGAGAACTCAAGTCCTCCAGTCCCGCTCCGAAAGGGGCAAAACAGGTATTTTCCAATCTCTGCTGATCTTTCCATGGAATGTATAGAAATTACAAAAATTCTGACTTTGGAAGTGGATTCACTTTGGATTGTTTCTGTTCTAGTTCATAGATTTGACTTCATTATTTGAATAAGTGATATTTCTATCTTTTAATGGGATGCATTTAGTTTTCCATGGAATGTAGAGAAATTACAAAAATTCTGACTTTGGAAGTGGATTCACTTGGATTGTTTCTGTTCTAGTTCATAGATTTGACTTCATTATTTGAATAAGTGATTTTCCCTCAAATGCAGTCTGTTGTTAATTCTAATTTTGGACTTTTATTTTTGTGTGTTTCACAATTTGGTGTTTGGTTATTTCCTTTTGGCAGTTCATCCACAGGGGCTCTTTTCTGGGAAGAGCTAGTGAGAAGGCTGTTGATGTTCTAGACTCACTTGGGAGTGGCATGCCCAAGTTAAACACCAACAGCGGGTTTGTCTCTGGAATGGCTTCTAGAGGCAACAAAATATCTATATTGGCTTTTGAAGTAGCTAATACAATAACCAAAGGGTCAATTCTGTTTCAATCGCTTTCAGAAGAGAACATTCAGTTCCTTAAAAAGGAGATTCTACAATCAGAAGGAGTTCAGCAATTGGTTTCAAGTGATATGACTGAGTTAATTAATCTTGCTGAGGCTGACAAAAGGTTTAGTTCATTCAAGAGGCAGTGTTGTCTTTCAGTGTTGAAGTTCTTTTTTATGTTATTTATCTCTGGTTTACGGGTCAATTTGTAGGGATGAACTAAGTGGTTTCTCACGCGAAGTTGCTAGATTTGGAAATATGTGTAAAGATCCACAGTGGCACAATCTAGATCGATATTTCTCAAGGTGCATTTGTTTTGCATGGCCTATCACATGATTATACATTTATGCTGATTGAATTCTTAGAGTATTACCTATTACAAACATTTCTCATTAGAATTTTGTACAAAAAATTTCAGATTAGACTTGGATCATGCCTTGGGTGATGTTCAATCCAAGGAAGAGGCAGAAAAGACAATGCAGGAGATTATCAATCTAGCTCAGCATACTTCTGTAAGCTCATTGTCATTTTTTCTTTTAATCTTTGCATATCTCAACAAACTCATGGATGCACAAGTCATTCTGGTTATCCATGTTTGCTGAATGATTTTGATCTTTACACTGTTTTTAGTTTTGAGTTTGAGATATTATGCTTGTATCTATATGTTCATATTATTTTCATTTTATACTTATGTTGTTCTTTTGAGTTCTTTACTTATTAACATAGGGTACTATTCAAGGTTTTTGTGTAGTCCATGTCCATCTTTGAATTACTGTTTTTCTCCTCTCTATGTAGGAATTGTACCATGAGTTAAATGCTTATAACCGTTTTGAACAAGATTATCAGCAAAAGATTAAGGAAATGGAGTCCTTAAATCTTCCTTTAAAAGGTTAGAAAATTTATTAGTTGATTTTCATGGAATGTCTAATGGTATTTGTTATTCCTATGATGATCAGTTTTGATCTTCAGTCCTATGTTCATAGAATATGCAAGACACCTGCAAAGCAAAGTATGCAAAAATTAATCAATGATTGACCGCTCTAATTTTCTTATCATTTCAGGTGAGGGCATCACATTTTTTCAGAGTGAGCTAAAGCATCAAAGAAAGATTGTGAGGAGCTTGAAAAAGAAGTCTCTTTGGTCCAGAAACTTGGAAGAGGTATGAATGAAGGAATAATTCCTAATCTTGGACCTAATTGTATTTTTCTGGTTATGTTGTTGGAACAAAACCCTATATAGTTGGCTAGAAGTATGTTTACGTCATTTAAAGCAATGGACTTATTCTATGTGATTTTCTTATTGCAGATAGTTGAAAAGCTTGTTGATATTGTTACCTATATACATCAAACAATCCGTGAGTCCCTCGGAAACAACGGTATGAGATCATGTCCTTTCTTATATAAAAACAAAATGTTGCTGCTAATATAGTCAGGGCATCTACTTGTCCTTATTCAGTAAGAATTCATCACATTTACCAACCTTAGGATTTGAAGTCTGAACTTGTTCAGTTTATCACATCCTTCTGCTATGCAATGAAGAAAATTACTTGCATTCTGTATGCATGACATGTTTCTCGGGAAGTCTGAACTCATGTCGTTTAGATTTTGAACTCACTTGAAATGAAAGATACCGGTTGCATATTATTTACACATAACACATTTACTAAGGAAGGAAACTCTGAAAATAGGTGCTTTTCAAGTTATCTTTAAAATTTCTTTGCTCAAATTTCCACTGAGTTGTCTTGTAGCCAGTTTTATTTTTTCTAGCTCAAATCACATGAACGAGTCAATGACAAAGATTTTCTATTGTAATTTTACAGCTCTCCTTTGTGTACATGATTTTTCTGCTTGGATTAGCATACTGTCTTAGAGCATTTGGGGTAGCTGTTAAGACTACTAAATGAATCCTTAAATCATCAATTTTATATTAGTCACTTATCAAGACATATGAAAATCTTCTGTTTGCTATCTATAATGTCAATCTTATTGATAGGTCGTATGATGGTTGATTGAAATATTCATGTAGTTGTGGATTCATGCTAGGTACAGCTGCTGCCAATAACTATAGTAAAGGTTCTCAAAGACTAGGCGAAGCTGGTCTTGCACTGCACTATGCTAACATCATCAATCAGATAAATATGATTGTAAGTTTTAATCTTGCTAATACAATTTGTGGTGACCTCGCCTCAGTTTTGGTCTAAATAAAATATTCTCTCTCTATCAGGCCTCTCGCCCAACAACTCTCCCCCCAAATATGAGGGACACATTATATCATGGTTTGCCTAATAATATCAAGAGTTCTCTTCCTTCTCGGTTGCAATCCATAGCTGATACAAAAGAGGTATGCCCTTCTACTTGCAAATATATAAATCATGGTCACTTTTGCTCCATGAAGATTGAAATTTACATTGTTTTGCATTATCCTAAATGAAATGGCAATTTTCTGTAGCTCTCTATCACTCAGATTAAAGCCCAAATGGATAAGACCCTTCAATGCCTTCTTCCATTTGCCACAAATACTATCAAGTAAGATATGCTTTCAACTCTTCTTGGTTGCACACACTGGCCCTGTTTTCTTAGCTGCATTGTAAGTCCATGCAATTGCTTTAAGCTTCATATTTTACTATGGACAGAGCACATCAAGGTTTTGGATGGATTGGCGAATGGGCAAACTCAAGGTTAGCTATATAACTTGTGTTTATATGTGTTGTGTGAACTATTAACATCTTGAATTCATGAGTGTACGATAATCCTTGTTCTGATTTGCAGTAGTAACGATTTTGGCGAGAGTACACCCTCTGAAAGCAGTAAGCTGATGCGCATCCAGACACTCTATTATGCTGATAAGCATAAAATCGATAATTACATCGTCGAACTGTTGGCATGGCTTCACCATCTGATAAGCTTTGTAAGATCCAGACAGAATACCCTGAAGCAAATGCCTACCCGATCTCCTCCAAAAGGGAGATTCCAGTCCAAGATGCTTGAGTTCCTTTCCCCAGACAGCAAGATCAACAAGACCTTGGGACGTGAAGTCTCTGAAGAGGATAGGAAGTTGTTAGAGGAGGTGATTACAAGGAGGAGCCGTCCTGGAATTAGCAAAAGCCTGGATTTTGATGCTCCAAAGAAAAAAGAATCAAGAGATTGGTACTTGACCAAAAGCGCTAGCAGTTCGCCAGTTAAGGAGTTCTTGGGTAAGGGTATGGCTATGAGACTTTCCTTGGAGCAACAAAACTACGACGTTTTAGATATCATGGATGGATTGGGATACTGAGACCTTTCATTCTGGATTCATTTCTCTCCCTCTTGCTATATAGTATTCACCATTCATTTCGTTAATCCTTAATTTATCTGTATATATGCTCGATCATATTTAGCTCTTAAATTAGTTTTGTACAGCAAAGTAGAAGTATAACTTGATTGTTCGACAATTCTTTGGTGGGTTAATGTATCGTCCTACAATTATAGTTTAAGATTATTTTACATTAGATCTATATATTCAGCTTATTTTTCTCTAACTTGGGGAGACAAGTTTTACTAATTTAACAAAAGATTTTCAGAGTTCTCATTGAAAATAAGCTAAGAACTCAAATAAATAAGAAAAATTTAGAAACTAATTTAAGATTTGTGGTCCTTCAGGATAGGGATCAGATTGGCAAATGGGAGAGTGCCCAAGTTGTCGTAACCAGGCTTGGGAAGGACACCCAACTCGCATTCTTATTGGCGAGATTAATCCACTCCTCATATCCCATTTACTGCCTGAAGGATCATGCTTCTTCCGTTCTTCGTCTTATCATCTTATACCACCCTAATTACTTCTCCCTAACTGTTTCAAACGATGTGGGACTCAACTCGCTAACGAGTCACCACCCATCACCTTACTTTGCTTCATAAACCAGCATTTTCTCCTTCAAGCCCTGCCTATTCCCTAACACTTTGCATCCTCAAATCCTCTATATACGTTTTCCATATTACTGTAAGACTTCATTTTTTTCTGGTTACAACTTCCTTTCACCTCTGCTCAGCACTTCCATTGCTCTCAAAGTCAAATGTCAAGATTCCTGGGGCAGAACAAAACATCTCCTCATTGTCAATTGGGCGTAGCCACTTGGACCTACGGATATTAAGAATTGGGCTTCTTTGGGTCACATCAAGCACCTTAGGCTTGGAAATCCCTCTTATGAAATTTAAATTACAATTACAACCATGTCCAAAAAAAAAATTACAATTACAACCAGCTCTGTCTTCTGATTCTTTTCTATATAATTCACAAGTTGTGTAACATATTCTACTGTAAAATATGTCATAATCCATGATTATTTCACCTTCCATTTCATACAGCCGTTCACATTCTTAAATTAAGTGCCACACTCTATTTCACCAAGCAAAAAATCAACCATGATCATGACACAAGCATGGTAGCTCCATGATCATACAAGATTTACGACTATGAGGGGGTATTTGTCATGATTGGAAACTACAAAATGCTTGAAATGCAAATTGGTATTAACATAATAAAATGCCGTCTTTACTCTTTAGAATGGATTCATTGCTTTATCGCGTCATCTTTGGTGTTATCTGAAAAAAATATTAGAAGCGTGCGAGATGATTAATTGGTGGTTGCTCAAACATTATTATCACTTGAATACCTAATACTTCATTCATCCTTGAATACAAAATTACACGAGAATAGTAGCCATTTTCTTTGGATTTTTCATGATTATGCACTAAAAAATAAAGACTTCATTAATTAGTATGCTACTGTATGTCTCTATCCAAGCTTGTTGCGCATGATTTGCCTATTTCTTAAGCTTGATATTATATGACTGGGATTATGTTAAAATTAACATTTAATTTTCTTTTCGCATGTTAGTATATATGCTCAAAAATAAAGTTACAAAAAATACCAGTGTGTCTCTTCTTCCTGTACCTGATTAGGTACTACATCATACACGTAAAATGCCTACTTTAATCTAACTAGTACTTATTGGGTTTGACCATCTAATAGGGAAAAAGGGGGAAATGGGAACATAAAGAAATGATAGCATTTTGCCGAAAAAATTATTATGAGTGTCTAACAAAATGCCAAAGAAAAATATGGCAGAGCTTTGCCGAGACGCAACGAATTGAAATAAAAATCATGCAGCAAATTCGAGTGTCTAACAAATAGCACAATTCCTATTTCCCAGTTCCCACTACCCAATGTCTCTCTTTTGTCCTCATCCATCAGAATTATTGCAACACTGAACACCATCAACTTGTCTCTGGTTGTGGTAGATATTTGATATTTCAAGTGATAAATTACTAAAATAAAACCAAAAAATTATATGGCTGATAAAAATGATTTTAAAAAATATGAAAATAAATAAGTTAAAAAAATAACAAAAAATATAAGATATATAAATATTTAAGGAATTAATTTTTAATATACTTTTTGCAAATATAATTACTAATTTACATATATAACTGAATTGTTTTACAATTTTTTTTAATGGCTAACATTTTAAAAAAAATCTAAAAAATCATTTTGAACCAACTTTTTCATATACATTTGAAATAATTATTTAATATTTTATAAAAATTCGAATCAAATGCACAAAAAGTTTTTTTTTTTTGGTGACTATGTACAAAGAGTTGATTATATAAAAATTTGTTTGTCCTTTATAAAAAAAATTTTGTCATATATTTTTTTATAATTTTGGGTTATTTATATAATTTTTATGAATAACGTAAATTTTCAAGTATTATTTTATGGTAAAAATTTACGTATAATTAATTTTATGTAAAATTGTGCCTCTAAAATTGTTAGCTACTAATTTAATTAAATATATTGCATCATCAAAGTATTTTAACAAATAATTTCACATGATGAACTGCAAGTAAGTATCCACATAATTTTAATTTTATAGATATTATCTCCCAAGCGTTTTGAATACAAAAAATCCCTTGTCAATGGTGAGTTGAAACAGAACGTTACTTCCCTCCCTGGCTAACCGCCAACCCTTATTATTATTTTCTGGCTATAAATACTTATTCTCACCGCAGATTCCACTTCCACCTTCTTCCCTTTCTTCCTAGCTTCTCATTCTTGTTATCTTAGTAGTTATTCACAGACACTAAACTAATTAAACTTCCACATGGAGGATAATAAGCTCACATTAGCACTTCCAATCTCACTACTAATAACACTCTGTCTCTCTGCATTATCATCAGGTAAGTAATTATTAATTAACTTCATAAACCATGTTATTATCAAATTAAAATGAAATTGTTTTCCTTTTTATGTTAATGTGTGTGAAGTGTGAACACAAATTTGCAGAGGTGAAAGCAACAACCTTCACACTCCTCAACAAATGTGACTACACTGTGTGGCCGGGAATTCTCACTAACGCCGGCGTCAACCCTCTTCCGGTCACCGGCTTCGCTCTCCGAACCGGCGAGTCCAAAACCATCACCGCACCAACCGCCTGGGCTGGCCGATTCTGGGGCAGGACCCTCTGCGCCCAAGACTCCACCGGAAAATTCTCATGCCTCACCGGCGATTGCGGCTCCGGCAAGCTAGAATGTGCTGGCAGCGGTGCCATGCCTCCGGCAACGCTGGCAGAGTTCACACTTCACGGCGCCGGAGGGCTAGATTTCTTCGACGTCAGCTTGGTCGACGGTTACAACCTGCCGATCACGGTGGTTCCGCAGGGTGGCTCCGGCGAAAACTGCACCGTAACGGGGTGCGTGGGTGACCTCAACGGGTCATGTCCGTCGGAGCTGAGGGTTATGAGCTCCGACGGAAAACGTGACGTGGCTTGCAAGAGCGCGTGCGATGCGTTCGCGCTGCCGCAGTATTGCTGCGACGGCGCGTACGGATCGCCGGACACTTGCAAGCCTTCGTCTTACTCGAAGGTGTTCAAGAGCGCGTGCCCACGCGCGTATAGCTACGCGTATGATGACAAGACGAGTACCTTTACGTGCGCATCTGCGGATTATACGATTACGTTTTGTCCTTCTCCTGATAGTATTACTAATACTAACCCCAGGTTAGATTTCTAATTTCTTTACGTTACTCCTCATTTTTACATTAACGGTCAAAAGGGTATTTTCGTCTTTCTATGAATATGAACGTTGGTGGGATTTTGGCTTGTAGCCATTTTGCTGTCCCCACACTATTGTTTGGATTGTGATTTGCGAACAATAAATAAGGGAGTAGTTAGTATCCAAGTTGCAACAATAATAATTGTAAATAATTATAAACAATAAGGACACCAAAATTAATCCTTAAAATTAGCTATTAAATGTACAATACAAATTAACATACAAAATATATATTAAAAATAAATTAAATTTTATATATATTTTATATTTCAACATGTATTACTGATTAATTTTAATTTTAATACACACATAGCATAATTAATTATAAATTATGGTATGAAATGATTATTGCTGTATAATTTTCTCATGGTATGGGTTGTTGCACAAAATTATAGTGGATATGTATGTCTGCCCGTGAAATATGCATCTCCAATTTCCAATCCTAGTTGCAATCTAGCCTAGTTACTTTTAAATTTAGCATCTTGTCTCAGTAGCAGGGAACCGTATCTTGAATGAAATAAGTACTCTTTCTACCGAATCTCCATATATCATACAGGTTAGAATTTAATACTTCACTAACACTAATTGTTTAGGAAACAGTTATAGAAATTATAATAGAAATATTTACATGAACTTACACATTGGTGAACTTGTTTTTGCAGTAGTAAGAAGTCATGGGAGGGACAAAACTCAAACTCAGATAGTAACGGATCATCCTCTTCGTATTCGTCTTCTACTCCAACATCACCGCAGGTGAGCAAGGGAGGAATGGTGTACGTAGGTGCACTAGACCAAAGTGAAATACCATGGTCAGCTTGCGCTCATCTTAGGGAATCTCAATCCATTGCGGCACTAATCACCATCATTATGGCAATTTGGCACTTGCGACAACTCCTCTTTTAGTTTTACACTTTTACCCCCATCTTAATTACTTGGGCATCTTTCACGGAGCCAGGCCCATGTGATCCATGTCTTCTTTCCTATATGGTAGGGCCCAACACAAGCATTCATTTTTAATTAGCCCGGTCTATATGGGTCACATGACGTAAGTTCAGTAGGGCCCATGGAAATAGACATGGTAAAGCAGAAGCTGAAAGGTCTCCAAAAAAGAAGAGGCGGATACGTAGGTATATACTGTAGAATTCTTTATTTGTTCGGGAATGTTAGGCCATGTTTCATGATCAAAAACTACTAAATGAACTCCTACTAGCTACCTTTATTAGAGTTAGTATATCAGTCTTTAATCTTGCATATATATTAGGATGTATTTTATTTGAGTAAAAGTGTTCATTAATTTTAGTGCTGGGAGTATTTCACGTAAGGGACATTTTTGTTTTGATGCATCTATCTAAGATCTGTCGTAAGTGTGGTGTGAGTGTGATGGAGCACCAGAGTGTGATGATGGTTTGGCAGCAAGATAAAAGTGGATGTAATCCACTAATCCTCCAGTAACCAAGCGTTTGTTACCAGATTCTCTCTCTTACACTATTGGTCTGATGGATCTTCCTCTATCTTAATATCTTATCCTCCATTCTAATTATGTACCTATTCATGTTTTTTCCCCTCAAAATTTAATTTAATATATTATTTATCTATATTTATATTTAATTAGTTCTGACACGAAGGGATCAAATAATTAAAGGGTGTGTGTTAAGAGGGAAAACTTGACTTTAGCCATGGCAATGATGATTTAATTTTTATATAGGAGTGGTTGAAGTTTATAGATCATATATCTAATCTATTCACTACCATGCGTGTCCTATGGTTGAGTAGCACTTACCCTAGTACAGGTGGAGACAACTTTGTCTGTGTCAGTGTGTGGATGATATCATTATTTTAGGGGGCATCTGAAACGGACGCCATGCTAGCTAGCTAGGAAGCATAATTAATATTTTGATCCCGTCACTGTGCCCTTCAAATCAGATCAGATAGTGTTTGTGTAATTGTAAACTATTAATCCTACTAGCATATTTATTTCGATACTTTGTTACTCAGGAATCAGGATAATGCGAACTATATGTCTTTCTCCAATGGCAGCTTTAATTTCGTCATACCCTGTATATTGTGCTTGTCTAGTGTCAACTTATGTTTGAATCTTTGTGAAAACGATCACCGAAGGAGGGGCCGCCGCAATAGAGGCCACCAAGTAAAATGGTTTTTCATGTTCTTTATTAGCCAGAGTTTTAGTGCGGTTTACAAGTAAATCCCGTCTTACAGGAATTCCTGAATAAAATAACAAAGCTTAGTGGAATAGTGGTTATAAAAGAAATCTTGTCAGAAGTGGGGTTTGAACCCACGCCCTCACACGAGGACCAGAACTTGAGTCTGGCGCCTTAGACCACTCGGCCATCCTGACTAAATGCCTTGCTTGTTTTATTTTATCTGTATAACTCTTTTATGCGAAAAATATCCAAGCTATTTGACGCATACAAAGGATAAACTATTATTTTTACCAAAGAATTTTCAAAATGTTAACAAACTAACCAAACACTAAAAAACATTAAAAATTTTCTAAATTATTATTCCTATTCTCACCTACAACTCTTTAATCTCCAATTTTTACCACCACCTCAATTCCAACCTTTTGAGAGCAAGAAAATTGACTAAAAATCTTTATCAAGGTCAGCTACCTAATAAATTATTAGAAGCATTTTTGGTGTTCTAGAATATATCGTAATCCAGTGATCTTAATTGTTAACTTTAATTATAAAATAATCTTCAAATATATACATATTCAAATAAATGATTAAGATTACTGAATTATTGATTTACCTGAAATGGTTCCTAAATTATTATAGCGGTTTTTAGTTTGAGGAAGAAAAAACTCTTTGGTTTCATGAAGGTATAGGGTGTACAAATGAAGTTGAGCAAGTCTTTTCTTTGATGCATTAAGAAACTGAAAATATAGTAGTGATTCCCTTCCCTTAAATTTATCCCTTTTATTTGCTATTCATCTATCTTGGGTCTTTAAATAAGGTGAAGTTAGTAATTCTCTTTCATTTTCATCTTATCCTCGGGTTCTGTTACATATTACGGCTGGCTTGATAGTCTAAGCTCAATTTCACAGCCCTATTCCTACTGTTGAACGACACTATTCCACCTTTCTCTGCTAATCTGCTATGTCTTGGAGAGGCATGTTGCAATATAAGGACGCAGGTGAGATTTTAGATCTATTGCCCCAACGTGGAGGCATCGGACACCATGGAATAACAATTAAAAAAAAAGGATCAAGGATGATGATGCAATTTTCCACATAAAAATACAGGCGTAGTTTTTGTTCAACCGTTTACTAAATGCTAAGCAAAATTCCATGGGACAAAGTGACTACAGTAACTTACGACTAGTGTTTCTCTTTCAGACTTTCTTATGGAATAAAAAATCATACTGAAAGGGCCTTCTCAAAATGCTAAAACCAAGTAAAAAGAAAAGGGGAAAGGAAGTCAGTAAGGAAATGTTCGACTAAAAATCTACAATTCGTCCTTGACATCAGCATCGGCATCAGCAGATGCACCGTCCTTTGCGTCACTCTCGGCCTCAACTTCTTCAGTTTCTTCTTCCTCTTCCACGGTTGCTTCAGGATTAATGTCCAAGCTGGACTTCACTGAGTCATAAATACGAGATGCAAAATCCTTGGGGTCGTTTAGCAGGAAACCACTT
Source organism: Stylosanthes scabra (assembly GCA_036250425.1). Classification (NCBI taxonomy): domain Eukaryota; kingdom Viridiplantae; phylum Streptophyta; class Magnoliopsida; order Fabales; family Fabaceae; genus Stylosanthes; species Stylosanthes scabra. The sequence continues at coordinate 13,639 of JASCZI010090772.1, forward strand.
TCAAAGAGAGCAGTTTGATACATCAGCTGTGCTGTGTGCTTCACACTCTCATCCTGAAGAACAAACCAATTGGGTCAAATTAAGCCTTAAGTCTGTTCGGTTACAATAAATACATAAACCATGAAAAGAAAGAAAATCTGAGTCTTTTGGGATACAGGAATCCTTTGAGAGAGAGAGAGAAGAAGAAAGAAAAAAGCTTTGCTTAGATGCTATCATCACCTCAATTTCTATTAGCACAACAAAATAAAAGGCCGAAAGCTAGTGGAAAGTATTCAATATTTCAAGTCCAGAATGTACCTCAGGGTTCTTAACTACACGCTCCCTGAGCTCCTTGATAATAGGGTGCCTAGGATTGATCTCAAGAACCCTCTTGCCACGCATGTATGCTTGCTTGTTAGCATCTGACAAAGTTTGTGACTGCATTATTCTCTCCATGTTAGCACTCCAACCAAATTTCGATGTCACCACCACACAAGGAGTGTTATCCAAACGGTTAGATATCTTCACATCATCAACATTTTCGCTGGAAAGTGCACTTTTCCACCACTTTGTAAGATCCTTGAAGGATTCCTTTAGTTCCTTGGCCTTGGCATCCTTTCCAATTTTCAGACCTTCCTTGGACACATTTTGGAACTTTTTGTCTTCATAATCCATAAGATATTGCATCAGGTATTCATCAACTGGATCTGTAAAGTAAATAACCTGCAGCAGTTTCAAATACAAACATTTAGAAGATAAATCTTAGCTCAGCACTGGAGAAAGTTGGGTGCTGTAATATGGAGAGTAAGAAACAGAACAAACATATTCAGCAGAGAAAATCATACCTCGAAATTTTTCTTCCTAAGCCGCTCAAGGAAAGGAGATTTTTCCAGTTGTTCTTTGTTAGTTCCAGTAATGTAAAAGATATCCTTTTGTCCAGATTTCATTCTAGAGATGTACTGATCCAGAGACGTCAATTTACCTTCGGACTTTGAGCTGTAAGTATTCAAGTATAAAATATATTGTCAACTTATAAAAAGTGAGAAATAACATTACAGCAAATAAATAAAAGAAGTGCAAAGAACCAAGTAACATACGTTTCAAATCTCAGAAGTTTTGCCAGACGGTTTCTGTTAGTAGCATCTTCAATGATGCCAAGTTTGATGGACTTTCCGAACTCATTCCAGAACTTAGCATATTGACCCTTTTTCTCGTCATTGTCAGATGATACCTCATCTGCATAAAAAGTTAGAGGAAGCGCAAAGTCAGATTTATGGGTTCAAGTATACCTCTCCCGGGTATATGAAATCCAACATTTATGCATGATGCAACATGCAGAAAGCCTGGAGATCTGAACCACCATTGCATGAAACCCATGGAGACCAACAAAGAAAGGCACTCCAAACACAACCAATATATTTATTATAACCTACCTTTCTTATCTTTGTCAGTGGACTCATCTGGATCCTCATCAGCAATCTTGCGGATCATATCAAGGGCTTTCCTGATAAGTTTCTTCTTGATTGTCCTCAGGCTACTGTGTTGTTGAAGCATTTCACGGGAGACATTAAGTGGCAATGTGTCAGAATCAACAAGGCCCTGTTCTCAATGTCAAAAGAAAATCTCAGAAAAAATATTCTGATTGCATTAAAACAAATGAAATAGACATAAACAGAACACCGTGGTTACCTTCAAGAAGCTGAGGTATTTAGGCAACAGTTCATCAAATTCATCTGAAATAAATACTCGTCTAACATACAACTTCAGATTGGA
>JASCZI010090772.1:15484-46894 GCA_036250425.1 Stylosanthes scabra
GACAAAAAGCAACGCCTTGAACTCAACATCTCCTTCAGCATTGAAGTGACTCCATGATAAAGGTTTCTCATCACCGAAATCCTGCAGGAAATAAGGGACGATTAAACCCACAACTATGAACATCGACAATGTCCAGGATGAAATGAACGTCTATGGAATGCTCTTGCAGTGTCCACTGAATAATTAAGATGGCAGCATTACCTTGGCAAGACTATGGTAGAATTTGGTGTACTCTTCATCTGAAACATCTTTTGGATTCCGCAGCCATATAGCTTTCACATCATTTAGAAGTTCCCACTCATAAGTGGTTTCCTTCACTGTCTTTGTCTTGGGCTTCTCTTCTTCATCTTCGCTTTTCTCAGCATCATCATCTTTACTTTCTTCCTCATAGCTGCTTTCAGCTGATCAAAGAGTAAACTAAGGTATGAGAGATAGTAAATGCTGTGACAGTATTATACAACGGGGAAAAGTTAACTATGAAAAAACAAATCAATATTCTTGCAATGTTACAAATGGTAAGAAAGATCACTCAATTGAATCCTAAACACATACATGATTCATCATCTTCATCAGCAGGGACCTCCACATCAACCTCTTTGCTTGCCCAAAGATATATAGGGAAGTTAATAAATTCAGAGTATTTTTTGACCAATTCCTGTGTCAATCAATAGCTAAAGAATTAGATTCTGCAATGCATACTGAATGAATTTCAAGAAACACACAAATTGAAGCAACTAAAGAACGCCAAAAATTGTATGCAAGTTAATGCAAGATAAAGACGAAACTCATGGTAAAGAAAATAACGAGGCAACAGCTCGGAATAAAAAAGGTACAGAATACTTTTAACATGAAACAAAAACCTGCCCTTAAAATAAACCTCTATATACACTTATTGTCATTACCAAAGAAAATACGCAGTATATGCTTGCTGTAAGTGTACAGTACTCACTTGCAATTTAGATTAACATAACAAAAGCCCTTGGTGTAGTCCTATGTGCAAGTAATCAAAAGCAGCATAGCTTAATGTTGTTAATTATATTATAAAGGTTACTAAAAAATTCATACCTTAAGCTTAGACTCCTCCAGGTACTCCCCAGCTTCATCTCTGAGGTGTAGCCTAATCTCAGTACCTCGCCCAAGTGGTTCATTCCATGTATCTTCAGAAATTGCAAATGCTCCGTCAGCTTTAGATTCCCACACATGCCTGGTTTTTTTAAAAGGAAAAGGGAGGTCAAAATTCCATGGCAAACAAGGGCCTACCAAATTATTAATAAAAAATCAATGTCATGTGTGAAAATTAGACGTACTGTTTATCGTCATTATGTTTGCTAATTACTTCAACGTAGTCAGCCACAAGGTACACAGAGTAGAAACCAACTCCAAACTGCCCAATAAGGTTGAGATCACCACTTGTTTGCACTTTCTCAACAAATGCTGCATGCATGCATAAGTTTCAGTTGATGGATTTGCTCCTTACAAATGGGAATTCTGTCAGTTAAGGCCATAAGCTATATCATATATACCTGAGGTTCCAGATTTTGCTATGGTTCCCAAATTCTTTATTAAATCCTCCTTTGTCATACCAATACCCCTGTCTCGGATAGAAAGGATTTTCTTCTCCTTGTCCAACTTAATCTGCCATTTTACCACAAGCAGTATAAATAAATAAACCATGTAAACAACGCTCGTGCTAATATATACTCATTTCTTAGACATAACGTCAAACAGTTGTAGTGCTAACCTGGATATCGAGCTTGGCAGTATCACCTTCACCCAAGATCTCCTTATCGGTGAGGGAGAGAAACCTAATCTTGTCCAACGCCTAAACATTATCGAAATGGAGCTTTCATCATCAAGAGAAAATTAAAGTCTAAGATTACTGAAATGCATTGCATATGACGAAATGAGCTTACATCAGAAGCATTAGAGATCAACTCTCTGAGGAAAATATCCTTGTTGCTGTAGAGAGAGTTGATGAGAATATCCATAAGCCGAGAAACTTCGGCCTGGAACTCAAACTTCTGCGCGTTGCTGCGAATAGATCTCTTCGAGATCGACTCCGCCTCTCTGAGAATCACACAAACACACATTTTCACTCACCAAATAACGGATTAACCAAAAACAAAAGCAAAAACTAAAACTAAAACACACGGAAATGAAAGAAGGGGAGAGAAGAGTTTAAGCACCTCTTGACGACATCTGAATCTGTGGAAAGACCGTTAGGAACGGCACCGATCTTGTCCTCAACCTTAGGTGGATCTACAAGCTCATCAGAATCAGCTTCGGCATTTGCCTGAAGCTTGCGACCTATCCAAACACCGTAAATTAGATTCAAATTCGAAATGCTAAGAACTATTAAGAGCTAACTAGAAAGCAGAAAAAGGAAGAAGAAGAGTAATGAACGAGTGATGGTTCACCTTGATCTGCAAATAGAAGGAGGAGAGAAAGGAGAAGAAGAGCGGAAGGGAGCGTCCACTTCCTCATCGTAGTAGCTAGCTTTGTTTCTAGTACCTTCTTCGGTTTCGCACACTTCTACCACTACCAGTGCAGTGACACTTCTCTGGTTCGTTATATACTTGGGTTTTGCATTGCTACCGTGATCGTCACGGGGACTTGTGGAACGGGGTTATGACTCGCTCTATTTTGCCACCGTGGATGATCTGACGGTGGAAGATGGAGTATTGAAACGTGGCATGGTTTTATTGGTTTATTCTGTTTTTCTTGACGTGGAGAACGTCAATGTTGTGGACGACTCCACGGAACGACTTATAATTCCAAGTCTACGATCAATTTGATTGGCAGTGCCACTGCTTCTCGTGAAACGTGGCACGATTTTATTGGTTAGAGGTTCCAGCTTTGCTTATACACGTGGCAATTTCCTCTGGCATTAGATCTTCATGGATTTCACTAACATATTGACATTGTATTGATATTGATTGATTTAATGATTAATTAAATTAATTAATATATATAAAAGGAAAATTTGTGTTTATCCATGGACGCAATATGTGAATGGGAATATGGGATGACTAAGAATAGACATAAGATAAAATGATTAAATACTACTCTTAATTGGACTTCTTTACTATTATATATTATTTATCAAATTGTGCAAAGATATGTGTATTGTTTTATATTTTACTGGTAATATTATTACACATATTCTTTGTTTGAGAGTAAAATATGAGGAAAATATAAATTGATGGTTATTTTGCAAGAAATATTAAGTTATCATTTACAATTTACATAACTCATTATTTAAATTTAAAATATAAATGTTAATAAATAAATACTTCTATATGAATTTTAATAAAATATAAAATTTTGTACTTTAGTTTGAAATTTTTAAATGTCGTATTTTTTAAAATTTATAAAATTAAAGTGACATCATTAATAGTTTCTCAAAATGCATTAAAAACTATCCCTTTGGTTTATATAAGAATGATTAGCTAGTCACAAAAAAAAATGACTATCAGGAATTTTGATTTCGAAAAAAGAAAAACTAACATATAGCCTTAAGAGGTTGGATAATGGATAATTCTCATACTTAAAACTTTTCAGAGTTATAAGTAATATATATCTCATGTCAAAAAAATAAAAAGAAGTAATATATATCTATAGACAATATGATTTCGGATAACATCAATAATTGTGTCATAACATTAATAAAATAATCATTTAATTGCTAAAATATATAGGCATAACAAACAACAAAAAATTAAAGATCGTATTATCTATTAATTCAAATTCTGAAAATTTTAAGGCTAAATTCTTTTTTTTTTTTTTCTAATAGGAGGCTCGAGCCCGAAAAGAAGAAGATAATACCATATAAGCTATAACTCGATAGTCTAAATTCCTCTACCACATGAAGAACTATATATTAAGTTATTTTTTCAAAAAATGAAAATTTTCAGTAATAAATTTCTAGATGTCAACAAATTGAAAGATGATTTTATAAATGAATTTTAAAAGATCATTAATCATTTGTTTTAATCTCATAAGTTAGAGAAAACATAAAATTTAGATTTTTATTTTTATTAATTTGGATATTTTTACTTTTTTAAAATATATTTTAGTTAAATTTAAATGAAATATTGTCTTATTGACATTTATGTATTAATTTAAAGTCAATGACAAAATATGTCAATACGCTTTTTCATTTGTTTATATTACATTTGCAAATACAATCATATCATGTAAACATAAAAATTAGTTACAAAATTTATTATTTATATAAAATATATATTAAAACATAAAATATATATGTTAATAATATATTTATTTATATATAAATATATAATAATTAAATTTTAGCATGTATATAACATTTCCGGTGAAAATATGTGCAAAAATACTTGTGTTTATTTTGTTAGCAAATCAACTATATTTTAAGAGTAGTATTAGATAATTCATTTCTTCCACCAACATAAGCAATTTTTTAATTTTATTTTATTTTAAATTATAAATTATAGATCTAAAATTGAATGTTAGCTAAGATTAGCTAACATGATTCTATATTTTTTTATATTTTACTTAATTCTATACTTTTTATATTTTAATAATGTACAAATGTCTAAATATATCATTCGAACAAAAACGTAAATAATAATGAAGGAAAAAAAAACCGTAAGTAATAATAAAGACAAAAAAAACTTAAATAATGAAGTTTTTCATTTTCATTTAAATAAAAGATCTTGTCAATTGTGGAGGAGGCTAAGACTGATGAAATCGTAACTCATATGGCATTATTAAAAAATTTTGAGTTTGAGCATCTAAGAAAAAAAAATTGTGGAGGCTAAAATTGAATGTTGATAATTTGATGTACTCTCTTCTCGAGATATTTTTACAAGAATTAAAGCATCTTAGGATGCCATAGATTAATGATTCTTGCATAACTAACTGTTAAGGTAATTAATTAACAACCTAATCATAAAGGAGTAAGCAGAGCAGCAAAGAGGGTGAGAAACGGTAAAGATGGTGAAAGATAAGGAAAGCAAAGTCATAAGTGACACGTAAGAAGGATTGGAATATCAGACACGTGGAGGGAGATGATTGGTTCTTGGAAAAACCGGCGGGTGGAGGACAACGTAGTGGATCCATTTCGCTTTCCCTTTTTTGCAATATTCATTGCAATTCCTAAGACTTAAACGAGTCACAAAAGCAAAGGAATGTGTGTAAGCTAAGCAAGCCACCGAGTAGTTAAAGTTATCACTTATCACTCACTCTCTCTCTCTCTCTTCCTCTTTTTCTCTCTTTCCATGGCGGTATGTGATGTAGTTGTGAGCAACCTGACGACGATCTATGTGGCAGTGATCGCGTGCGTTAAGGCCTACGGGCTTATTGTGTGTGGACGAAGCTTCGGTGGTGGGTTTGTGGTGATTGTGTCCACCACGGTGGTGGCTGTGATCCTTGTGGCCACACTCACCTGGGACTTGTCGCGTAAAGCCACGTGTCCTTTCAGCCGCCGTCATGCTCAGACCCTAAACCCTCATGACCATGAGATGTGCAAGGGAGGCATATGCTGGCACGGCGTCGCGGTTAGATCCCCTGCTTCTCACCTCCGTTTCAGACTCCCACACCAGATTCCTTATTACGCCGCTTTCTGACACACCGTAAATTTATATATCTTTGTTGCTACTACAAGATTTCTGCTTGGATTTTGTTGAATTTTTTTTTCTTTGTTAGGTATTATATATATAAGCGGCAGCTTTACCCTATGTTTGGTGCTTGTTCATATTAATTTAGAGTGAGACATAATTACATATAATTATATACTAATAGCTTTGTGTAAAATGTTTGATCTGGAGATATATATACATAGATGGAATTTCATGTGAATAAATAAGAATTTCCATTTTGCTTTTGTCTGGTACCAATATAATCCACAGTGGATTTCAGTTTTGATCGGAGACTCTGGCATTAAGACTTAGGGGGTAGAGTAATTGGTTGGCGGAGCTGAATCGCAGTTTAATTGGTCTTCGCTCTATTGGCCGAGTAAAATATTATACAAGTAATTTAGTGAAATACATTGAATTATTTAGAAGTCGTCATCTTCATATGAATAATCATTTATTATTGTTACTTATTACTACTACGGACATGTTGGCATTATTAATTATTATTGCTTGTTGGGAGTACTGGGAAAATGAAATCTACACCCTAACTGGGCAGAGGCAGTGAAGGTGGACCATGCTGGATCAATATCTAGCGCTTTTCCTAAGATATCACATTCCTTAGATAACCACCGAGTACACTGTACTTCATACTCACTTTGTTACCTCTGTATAGCACTATTATAAGAGTTCTGTAAAAAATAATATAATGAAGTGACATTTAGACAAAAAAAAAAAAAAATTAGTTAATGATTAATCTTATTTTAACCTATTATTATTCTATTCTATTCAATGCTTTTTATCCATAAAATATTAAGTGATGTACGAATTAATAGTTGCGAACAAACATTATTAATAATAATTTTAACACTACTGTATTGAGAATTAAATTGCTAATTAAACCAAAATGTACAGGCTTAAATTAAATGCCAAATTGACATGCAAACTGGGAAGACATACGCCATTGATGCGGGAATTAACAATAAAAACGGGCTCCGCATAATTAGATTGATAGAAATTAGGGTCATATATGTAAGCCAAAGAAAATTGCCGACATTGATTTTCGTCGGTGACTTCTTTGAATTTAATTATTTATTTATTCAGACTATACCATATACATGTGTATTCTAAAAGTAACCACAAAAAATTAGACATCATGTATTTGTATAGTTTAATTTACTTTTAATATAAATATGTGCCATAATAAAAATTAACTATAAGCAAGTATTGAAGTATATAATACCCATGCACTTAAGCACCATTCTAATGGTGAGAAACATGATATTGTGCCAATAATTTTGACATATTAATAGCGATATGAAATCAGAAACATCACACAACATTCATTTTCTTTTTCTTTTGTCACTTCATTCCTTGTTTCTTTCTTTGTTAGGCACTTCATTCTTCATTTTGTTTTTCTGGGGCAGCTTTTTATAACGTTAGTTAAAGGCTTAATTGGGAGAGAAAGAGCCCAAAACACCATTTGTACAAGCAGGGCACAGATATTTATAACCTTCCCCCCTCCCCACCCAAAAAAATATACATCTACCGTTTAATGCGTATTAAAAGTGATGAAGGTTTTAGAATTTACTCAACTTAGTTCCTTCTTCCTCGATGAGGATTGTTTTTAGCTTTAAGCAAGCGCAGAAGAGAGATGCTACCATTTGATATTTTCTGATCATTTGCAGCTAACTTTCTTGTCCCCTGCCAACCATACAAAATATCGATCTTTACATATATAAGTTGGATTTGCCAAGAACCAAATTTAAATATCAAACTACATATAATCAATCACCTTTAATTTCTCACTCTCATCAACATCAAAGGTAAAGTCCCTTGATAACATGGATGACTTAGGCATCAGTGTTCTGACAAAGAAACATAAAATAATAAGATGTAATCAGTTTAAATTAAATGAAATACGCAACAAGCGTTGAACAAAAACAAAATGTGGGCATGGCTAAACATCGATTCATTTATACAGAAACAGAATTACCTTTTCGGCCTAAGAGGTTTGCCGGAGTTATTGATACCTATCTCACCAAGTGGATCTCCCACAAGGTCACGTGTACTAGATGAAATATGTTTGGGAGAACATGAATCCAAAACGACATCTTTGATTGACGACGAAGATACCATCAATCCCTGAAAATGGATTACAAAAAGGATGGTTAGTTATTACAAACAGCTACTATTTATGAAGCAGTACACAGACAAAAACATCGCGTTATCACATACAAGCTTGATCTCCTTAAATACATTAAGTAGAACTTATAACGAAAATGCTTGTTATTGTCGTTGGTTATTTTACATAACGTAACCATTATCATTAAATCATGAATTGCCAAAAATAAACCTGAGGAAATCAATGTAAAAAGAGACCACAAATAGTACTCACACTTGATATCTTGATTGCATCCTCCACCTCCAAACCAATATGATGCCCTGGTTTTGAAGAGGTGGCCTGGAATTCCCTATATCATTACAGCAAAGCAGGAGTAAGGAACAAGCGGTATTAGTTCAAACCCAAGAAAGGCAAGTTAGTACCACTAAGGAAGATCATTAGTCACAGGACTAACCTATCTGATTTTTCAGAATCTGCTTGTATACAAGAAGCACCGGGCATAGGCTTTCCCTCTGACTCCTCAATTTTATCTGATTTTTCAGAATCTGGTAGTGTACAAGTACCATGCATGGGCTTTGCATCTGAATTGTCAATTTGATCTAATTTTTCAGAATCTGATTGTGTAGGTGAAGAACCATGTGCAGACTTTCCATCTGAATCGTCAATTTGATCTAATTTTTCAGAATCTGACTCTGTACATGAAGCACTATGCGTAGATTTTTCATCTGACTCTAATTGTGTCCAAGAAAAACTATCCGCAGGCTTTACATCTAATTCATCACTTGGGTCTAGTTTTTCAGAATCTGACCGTGTACAATCACCAAGCATAGGCTCCCCATTTGACTCAACAATTTTACGCTCAGTTGATTCCTGTAAGAAACGGACATCAAATAACGAAATAACATAGGATAAAAAAGTTAAGTTAAATATCTCATGCACGTTTTAAGAAATGGAAAGCAACTCACACTCAATGTCCTGCTCGTAGCCTCATCAATCGTCACCACATCATGGCAACACGGACCTGAGTTTTCAGAATCTAAATGTGTCAAGGATGTACTAAGCTCAAGCACGTCTCCTTGATCAACTCTAGACACAGATGATGGTGGTGAACAAGATGTATCCTGAAAAGATGAGCAAAAAACATATATGATGCAATCTGAAGCTTACCTATAATTTAAAATGTACACAGTTGATTCACACATTAGATGAATTAACTCATAATGTAATTATTTACAAAAGAACTATTGAGGCCTATATTGGTCACCTAACATGATGGCCAGTTTTTAGGTCATTGAAAATTCAATGGATTATGTTTTAAATTTAAATTAGCACTAATCATAACTAAGTAAAAATCAATTAATAGGAAACAAATAACAAATGTTCATTAACAAAGGGAGAGACAACTCACACTTGGTATATAGCCCACAGCCTCAATCTCAAATGGATTCTGGTTTTTTGACGAAGGGCTCAAAACTTCCCTATATAATTACACCGAATAGGAATTATGTAACATGTATATCACTTTAAACTTTAAATCCAACAAAAATATGCAGAAGATCATTCATTACTCACATGACTAACCTATTTGATCTTTTAAAATCCAACTGGGAACAAGTAGTTGTAGCTTCTGCATCTGATTCTACAAGTTTAGGCTTCGTTGATTCCTGTATGGTCAATAAAATACGTAATAATATTGCAATTTGAAGCTCACATACTGTTTGGTTGGGGTAAACTTAACACCCAAATGAGTTGTGTAAATTTACACATGAAACACAGCGTGCAGTTAATTCAAAACACATTATGATGGGATGCCTCTGGTAGTATATCAGGTCAACTTTAATTTATTGGAGCTTCAAGTCACTTACTAACGGCTTTTTTAATATATTTAAGCCTAAATATACCAAGTAGCAAAGTCGACATGTCCTTTATCTACTCTAACTTTAAATTACCAAAGACCAATCTCACAAAATTCAACCAAGAAATTATACATAACAAAAAAATCAACTCACATTTGATATCTTGCTGATAGCCTCAACATCCAAAGAATTATGATGTGTTATTTTTGGCGAGGAGATCCAGACTTTCCTACATATTACAAAGTTTGTAAATTTGGATTAACCGCACAAGTTCAAAGCAAAGAGGGACGAAAAAGGACGAGCTGGAACCACACGCTGAAGATCATTAGACTTAGATATTAGTCACAACTCACAACTCACCTATCCTGGCTTTCAGAATCTAACTTTGCATAGGAAATACCAACCGAAGCCACTTCATCTAATTGGTCGTCAAAGCTAGTCTGAGATGATTCCTATTCATAACAATGTTCGTTTGAAATTAAAAAGACATCATAAATGATACTGTAAGAGTGTAATCTGAAGCTTAAATATCTTCTCATGTAAAATCTTCTGGGTGAATCATATAAAACTCAAACAATTCAATGGTATGTATCTAGCAGTATAACTGTTTATACTTTATATTGAAGCATAGAATCACTTGCTGTGAAAACAAATCCTAACCAATATACATTCAACTTCATTTGAAAAATTCAGAATCACTTTTTACCTTCCCTCTTTTGCAACATGTGCAGCGAGCCTTAAACTCATTAAATTCTGTTTCCAGCACCAAAAATTTTTCCTTTTCACTTCCAATGCATTCTTTAAGACTTTTTATTTCCTTCTCTGCAACCTGATTATAAAAGTGTAATTTAGAACGAGATATCTATAGACATCAATGTCAAGGCAACCTTAAGGAATGAGAAAACATACTTTTCTTTTTCCTATTACCTTTAGTTTGAAATTATATTGTTTCAACACACTCCATATAACTTTAGCGAAATTCCTCATTATAATATTGCTTCTTTCACTCTGGGACTGGCTATCACACTTTAAGTTGAAAGAAACAGGATGACTTGCATCTAATTTGCACAATGTTGAACCGTCTGCTACAAATTAAATACTTTAGATCCAATGTAAAAAATTGGATAGATGGGATCCCTATGTGTAGCATCCAGCTGGACAGGACGAGGAAAGTAAAAGAAAGAACAAGAAACAGAAAAGAAAAATTAAGTAAAATGCCTACCTTTCTTAGAATTGTTTGATTCATCAATGGTTGCTCCATCATTCTGAAATTAGCAAAAAGAATACTATAATGGATCATTTACTCCTTTAATATGCTACACAAAAACAGCTTTATTCAGTTCCTTGAATCCCGAATTAAGTTGCATGAAAAATTGCACATGAAAAAACTCATTGCATAGAAATAGGTATGAAGAGGACGCATATTATAAATATACTGACATAAATATAAAGCACACAAGGTTAACACTATTGAACATAATAATGACTCCATTCTGAAATCCAGTCTCAATTTTTCATCTTCTCCTTTTCAAATCCCACTTTCCAAATTCCAAAGGAAAATTTCCCTAATATTTTTCATACACTTTGTCATTAGATATGGCCATACTGTGAGTAAAAAATGTCTTCCTAACACTGCAAGTTTAGAAAGACTCCACTGTCCAAACTGCAAACAGCTCATGTGAAGAGAATTCAAAATCTAAGACGTAAAAGTGTGAACGAAAGATTTAATTGTGATTTTAGGCTAACGAAAAACAATCTCTAATTATTATAAGAAGCCTAAATTAAAACTTAGAATTGAAGGAGAACCTGTACAGTATCTTCACCAATGCCAAGTTTCCTTTTCTTTCGATGTTCTACTTTTATCATCGGTGATGGTTTTGTGCAATCCATAGCAGATGATGCTTGGTGATGCCTTTTTTTGGGAGCCACATTTGATTGTTCAGCTTCATTGTACCTTAAAACAGTGAAAGATACTCTCAGAAGCCAAGACTCGGTGGTGAATGTGAAATTAAACAAAATACATGATAATGAACTCACTTGATTTGCATATATGGAGAAGCTTGTCTCAACAGGTATGAAGTATCCAAATAATCTTCAACTCCTGACTTTGCTGTTAAAAGCTATTAACATCATATATATATAAGTTAAGCAATAATAAAATTCATTAGAAAAGGCTTACGTTAAAGCACGTATGATCATAACTCAAAAGGATAATTTTAAAAGATATGCTTACCAAAGTCATTCGCTTCTTCCCAACCAAATAATCTCGCATGTATCTAGTCAACTGCAGTAGTATCCTAAAGTTAGTCTAGAAGAGATGTGTAAGCTAAGTAAACAAGTGAGCATGATCTCCCATGTTAGTTGATGACTTTAGCCACACACACACACACAAAATAAAAAGAAGAGAGAGAGAAACGAGGAATTATAATCCATAAAAACTAATAGAATAAGAATATTAAATCATTACAAAACATTACCATCGAATTCTGGAAGTGCTTTTGCAATGGCTTCTTGGGATTTTTTTGGTGCTCCAACAAAGACTGAAAGTAGAGATAATCAACAAAGTATACACAGAACAGATAAAGAAGTATAGTGGAAGAGATGAAGATATTTAACATTTGCCAAATGATGATAGCAGTGTGAAAAATTAATTCCTGTCGACCTAAAGCGCAACAACCCACAGCTTCAATTTATAATTAGAATTATAGGCTACATACTCTCAAGCACAAGCCAAACACCATTAGCGTGTTGTTGATGAAATTGCTTTCAAGCAGTCTTGTTCCCTACACAATATAACAAAAACATATGATAAAGACAAAAGCAAAATTTTTATAATTAGAACCCTTATTGGACTAAAATGTTATGCTACATGCCTACAAGGCTCAATCAACATAAAACTCCAAATCAACCCTATATGCCAATAATAGTTTGGTAAAAAGGAATGAACCTGATTCCCAGTTCTCTTTTCTCTTTCGGCTCCTGCAAGGTCAATGATAGACAAAACAGCACTATCTGACTTGGGATTGAACGCTCCCTCACACATTACCGGAACATCACGAATGTTAATGATGCATTGTGACCGGCTGTAAGAATTTTTTTTTAAAAAAAATTATCACAATCAAAATATGGATGGTTCCACAATCTTGGAGAAATATAATAAGCTATTATTTTTCCCTTTTTCTGGGTAAGGTAAAAACATTCCTAAACTCTTCTTTTTAATTTTACCTAGATTGACTGTTTGTTTTTGTCATTGCAGTTGCACGTTTTGCAACTGCTTGTGCTATTGAAGATTCTGCCTGTTCGGCATTGGAGATGTGAACCTGCTAGGACAAACACAAGAATATGAAAGATGATGAATTCCAAGTTATACACATATGGAGAAACAAAATAACGTCAAATTAACAAAGATGTAGAAAGTAACCTCTTGCAGTCCTTTTATGGCCGACTGCCTCATGCTCAGTTCACCACCATCTGGTAATAAATCATAAAGTTTCTCTGATTTGCCACGTTCCGTATATATCTCAAATATTGAGATATAAAAGGACCTGTCAGTTGAACAATATAAATGTAAAAACAGTTCTCAGCAACATTCCAAAGCCTATCACTGTGCCAACATGTTTGTGTTACAAGATAACAAGAATAATTGAAATTTGAATAAACACTGAAATGACTTTAGTCTTAAAGTTATTAGTTCTCTGTTTGGTCATTTTGAAATGCTATCTGGTATTCGGACATTGACATATTTTGCTCATTGAAACAAACACTTTCCAACTGAGCAAATTAAGTTTGGCTATCATAAAATACTTAATCAATTTCACAGTACCACCAAAAAATGGAAACATGTATAGCTAATTTGTGCAACTAGAATTCATACAAAAGATATGAAATGCACTAAAACATTATACCTAGTTGAGTTTTTGGCTTCAGACAGAGTCTCCTTGAAAATATGGCGGAGGACCAGGGGCACCATTCCGGGATCCCTTGGGCTCCCAAACACAGTGTGCGTCTTGCCGGATCCACTAGGCCCCAGCGCAGCCACCATTCCGCTTTTACCCTCAAGAAACGCATCCACCATAGGTTTCACCATTCTCTCATACACGTCAAACTGAAATTAGAGAAAACTATTAAGCACGCAACTCTATAAGCTAAGGAAACTAAGAGAACAAAGCAAAGAGAATGAGTATCGTTCATTACCTGAGAAGAATCAGAAGAGAAAACATGAGAGAAACCTCCGTAGGTCTCCGATTTGATTCGCTTCGAATCCTGCAAATCCAGAGGGGGGGATAACGTAACTGACTGTGAATCATTTACCGATATGCACGCAGTATTGGAGCTCTGCTTCTTCTTCAAGGTTTTGGATGCTGCTGCAGCAGCAGCGCTGCTCTTCTTTGTTGGATTCTGAGGCCACGCGCTCTTTTCTCTCACGCGCGGAGCTCGACTTGGCGATGCGGTAGCGAGTGGTCGGATTCTGAGGAAAACTCTGAGGTTATCGTTCTCTGGCTTGTTTTGTACGGATGCCGCCGAAGGAACCTCCGGCGTGTTCTGTGCCGCGAACAAAACGTCATCGTTTGGAAATGGCGGAATTTCGCGCAGGTTGAAGTTCTGTGGAGTGTATTTCGGTGTGTCGCGAGCTTTCCGGTGAGGGTTCCGGCGAATCGTGACGGTGTAAGGGCACGTCGGTGAACTGTTCAAGTCCATCGTTTAATCCATTCTATGTTCTCTCTCTATTTGAGATTTTGAATGCAAAGAAGAACAAAAAATGAGGGAAGATTTTAAATACTCAAATTAATAAACTTTTAGTTTTGAAAAAACGGCTTAGTTACGATTACTCTGAGATATAGCTTTGGGCGCGAAGGATATTGTGTAGGCCCAACAAGTCCTTGCATTACCTATCTTTGGGCTTTGGGCGCGAAGCTATTGTGTAGGCCCAACTAGTTCATGATGAACTATCCTCTTTTTGGTCTTTTATGTTTTCATTTTTGGTCGTTTCAGTTTTTGTAATAAATAGGGGCCGAAGCCCAATTTTTCCTTTTTTTTTATTTTTCTTAACACCTTCTAGTCGAAGTTTTAAATTTTTTTTTTTCAATAAATAGTTAAATACATAAAAAAATATATTAAAATGTTAAATTTTTTGCAATACCAAAAAAAAAAGTTTAAATCTGTTGTATTTTTTAAGAAAAAATTCCACAAATTATATCTTTAACTTGCTTCTTAAGGCACACGAGTTAAATATTTGTTTTTTTTTTAATATAAGCATATTTTTTTATTGTTTTCAAAAAATCAAAGTTGACAAATAGTTGACTTTAGAACCTTATAACTAATATAAGTTCTTACATTTTTGCCCATACAAAGTTTCTCTTTTGCCCTTCTAATACACACATATATATACTTAGCCCTTGAAAAAATATCGTTTATTGTATGTCCTTATTCCAGAAGATCAATTTCTGCCATATATATAGATGCCTTGCCTTCAACATAGAGCAAAGTGCTTGACAGTGATGCCATAAGTCAAGGAACCGACCTTGCATCAAAAACCACTGATAATAAACAAATTAGAGGATTGAAGCTTTCCTTCATAAACTATGAGTAAGATAGGCTTTCAATTTGTTTTTTCAGTAGGCAGTAGAACAAACGCAAGAAAGGAAGATAATTCTCAAATTCAGTTTTACTGTTAAAAATAATAGAATATATCTATTTAAATTTAGTCAATTAAATTTTTATGCTAGGAAAAATCATGGTGAATATCATCACTGTTATGTTTTTTTTTTTCAGTAAAAAAAGAAAAAAGAAAAAAAAAAGCATTATGCTTATGTAGTTGTGTGTATGTTAAGATATTACGTACGTAAGAAAGGTATCATAATTAGTTATACTCATTTTTGTCACAATTACTTAAGTTTAAGGCGACTTATTAATTAATGTATTAAACAATGAGATATTGACGGGCGAAGTTTTGAGATATTTATTCTACGAATAATATTTAACAATCATGGTGCATATTAAAATACTGCAACTACCCAAAATATATTAAAATTAATATAAACTTGCAATATAAAGATGGGAAAAGATATGGTTTAGTTGGCAAGAGTAACGTGATATACGATTGGATACTACTCTAAAAAAAACAAAATAAGAACCACAAGTTGATTAAAAAATAAAATAAAAATAATATTGTGAAGCCCAAGGTTATTCCCAATAGATGAGGTCACCGGAGACAATAAAAAAATATCGAAAGGTTGGGACCAACCAAAATGAAGACGTGTATGGCCAGGATTCTATTATTTTGTCTGACTCAGACCAATTTCTAGCAACCTGATGAGGTAAATCTACGGTCACAATATTCTCAACGGCTATTTTATAAAGGCTAAATCTAACGGCTCTTAACGTTCTGGCGGTTGCCGCCCTTTCCACGGTGCCAAAAAAGATTAAAAGAACATGTATGGTAACCGACCAAAATGGTTGTCGGTAATTTAGGAGTAATCGCGACATTATTCTTTTCTTAATAATAAGTACAAATTTAATATTTGTAATCATGAGGTTATATTGTAGGTAACCCTATCTTTGCCTTTAAAAGGAATACCATATTGAATATTCTCATACCTTGTTTAGTTGTTTAGGTGAATAATAATGTCCTAATCAATAATAATTGAGTGATGTGTTTTACAACTAAAATTATTGAAATGTGTATTCTTCCATGAATGTTTTTGTATTGATCCTGTGGCTGAATGAACTATTTGGTATTTTTTTTAGGTGAATATAATGATTATTTTACATAAAATATAATAACCGAGGAAAATATATACCGAAATGTTATGGGAAAAAAGGGGATAAAAAATCCTATACAAAGATCCATAATACTATTCTCATACTTTTTTAATAAATATCGAATTTGAATTTATATTTATATTTGTATGAAAATATAATTATTATTAATTAAATATATACTTTAATATTTATAAGAAATATGATATAATTAACTCTATTATCGTGTTTACTAAAAGAAGAGTGTATGTGTAGCAATATGTACAAAGATAGCCGTTGAGGGCATTGATGTTCATCTTGCTATGTATATAAAAAGGTGTACGAGCATGAACACTTTGCACGCTAACAAATTATTGAAGGGGAAGATTCTGGGTCCCTTCGATCTATTATATTATAGTTCTGACTTCTGATCCTTCTTCATCTTGTTATGTTTCATTGATAAGTTAGTTAAATTCTTGTTCTGCTGATCTTCTTATTTCATAAGATCACAATATCAAGCTAAGCTAGGATATATTACATTTATATTAGAGATTGTATCTTGTTCATTTCTCTAACTTCAATTAATACCTTTGTTCATATTCTAATTCTAGCAAAGCAGCTACTGATCTGTTATATAATCCAAATATATACTTGTTGTTCTTCAATTAATTTAATGGAAGCTTTTTGCCAACAATCATCACTGCTTTCTCCAAGCAAGAACAAGCAGATCAGAATCATGAAAACCCCCAGCAGCAACAAGAGAATCGGAGGAGGAAGAGTTGGTAATAATAATCTCGTTCCAAAAAACACATCTCACGGTTCTCTTGACAATAAATATGTTGCTGCAGCTGCAGGTCTGTTGAATCCTCCTTCACGCGCCACCTCTTTAGTTCATTATCAACATCATCAACAACAACCACCGCTCCTTCCTCTTCCAAATGCTTCATCAATTCACCAACATCAACATCACAAGCCTCTGCTTTCTCGAAGCCAGAGCCTCATGATCTCTTCTCCAAAGAAATCCAACAAAGCAACGAAGAAGAGATCCTCCTCTGAACATGATAACAATAACAATAATAATAATAATAATAACCAACGCTGGGGACCTGACCCTAAGGACCTTCCCAAACATCTTCCTCTTTCAAAAGTGTTGATGATGGGAGGGACTAATAAGGGAAACATGGAAGAAATGATTATGTCTCCGCCTCCAAGCAGCTTGCCGCTGCCAAGATTTTCTCTGAGGTCCAAACTCAGTTGCAACGCAGAAGCTGCCGGTGTTGACGCCGGAGCAACCAACAATCTCCGCCGACTTCTACGCCTCCGATGAGGCTGTTCATTCTAGTTTTAAGATTATGGTTATAATAGTACTATGTGTGAAAAAAAAAAAGATCGGCGAGGGTAGATTGCCGATTGTAGAGACCGATGAATGTCTTTTGTTTTTCATCTGGTTTTAACTTCTTTTACTTTTTCTTTATTGTGGTGGGCTGTGCCGTTTGCTGAATTTGTGTGTACCACTATGGTTTTTTTGGAATGTGGTGCACACATATAAGCCTAGTTGTTCAATGTTTATGTAATGGGTAAGGTTATGGTACCATCAGCTCAGTGATGTCCAAGGCACCATTTGTCTAGTTGTTCAATGTTTATGTAATGGGTAAGGTTATGGTACCATCAGCTCAGTGATGTCCAAGGCACCATTTGTCAATGGATAGGTATCATTCATGAATAGCCAATTTATGACAGATTTATTTGGAACTGATACTTAAAAGTTCAAGACACACACCTAAAACACTTTCCTAAAGTTCCTAATGTTTACAATTATGCTTCAATTTTGTCACTTCACTTTCACGATTCAGAATCTCTTGAGATCTTTCACTTAGCATTGAAATGGGAATCAACAATATGGACGACTAAATTGAATCATTATCATTATATATGTATATATAAAAAAGAATAATACATAATCCGCTCAATGTCTCGTTAGAGTGCTGCAGTTAAACTTCAAAAACCAAATACCGCACCCTGTGCTTTCAAATTTCTCAACAAGAAATCCTATCTAACAAAATTTATCTACAACTTGAGTATTGAGATTCTCAGGCACCAAGACCACCAAGCTTTATCAGAATTCAAATCAAAATGGAACAGTGTATGGCAATGCATATATTTCAACCTCTGGTAAGTATTGAGCTCGAGGCCAAAGGGATGGGCTTGAACACCGCAAGGCGCCAGAGATAGTTTTTACTCTTTTGGCATCAGAACTTCCATCTTTATGTTTCGAACCAAATAGCCAATCTTCATCAAAAGATGATTCACCAACCGTAAGTGGAGGAGAAACCCAATTCTGAAATAGGGCATCATAAACAGATAACACCGGCTTATCTGATTTTGGAACAGCTCCATTGTCAGAATGCAATTTTTCTTCGGGCGTCAAACCAGAACTTCCAGCACATTGATCTCTCTCTGCGCTCGTGGAACATCTTAGTTGATGATGTGTTCCATCGGCAGTTTGAACTGAAGAATCAGCAGTTACAGCACTTCTGGAGGTAGAGCCAAAATCATCTTCTTGTTTGTGATCCTCAGGTTTTTTCAGTGCAAGTCTTAATTTTATGCCTGTTCCTGGTTTGCAAACAGAAACAGTTAAAAATTGGTGCCAGGGGACAAAGATTGATTAACAAGATCAATTTACAGTTTGTCTTCTTACTCACCTCGATTGTGACTAGATGGCGATACACTCCTTTTCCTCTTGTTGCCACTTTGGATACTGTCTGAGCTGCAAGGTTCTAACCATGAGACTGGTTGGTCATGTTCCTCGGTTATGTCACTCTTCTTCTGCTGCTCATTTTCAGAGTCATCAAGCTTCTGCACACAGCCCACCTTGCTTATCTCTGTCTTGGTTTTTCCAAGTTCAATGTGCTTCTGATCTGTAGCATCACTGAAATGGGAGGATTTTCCTTTCTTCTCTCTCCTTTCTCTCCTTCTTTCCTTCTTTTCCTTCTTTTCCCTTCTCCTCTCTTTCTTGAGATCTTTCTCAGCCTTAGCATCCTCTCTCTGGGGCTTTATATCACCAGAGTAATATTTTCAAATAGATGATATGAAAGACCAAAGAAGCTAACAAGCTATGCAAGCATGTTTATAGTTCGGTCATCACAAGATTTATGCATCCACATTGTTTTGGTACACATTGGAACAATAATTACATACAAATGTTGGAACAATAAGTTACAAATGTTGTAACAAGTATCCACCAATAATATAGTACTTCACATTTCACAAAGGAAGCGTTATAACTAAAATTCAAGAAAAGCAGTTTTGAATGGCAATTTACACCACAATTCCCATTCCAGGACACAATTTCACCTTATAAACATCTTCTGAGTGTGACAAATTCGATAGTAACAACTAGTGCAAAAGGTTTACATTATTGCAAACCACATTAAATTGTACATCTGCTTGTAAAAGATTTTTCAGCAGAAGGGACTACAATGATTTAAACAAACCCAGATTTTAAGCACAGGGAAAAAAGAACTACGGTCATATTAGATTCAAACAGCCATTTAGATTATTGATTTAATTAGAACTAGAAAGAATTTTTGCTTTCTTGAAATCAATTTTCAAAATGAGATAACTGTAAATAACATTATGTAGGGTAATAAGTTGCCGTGTCATGAAAATGCTTATATTTTCAATCTGAAAAAAACCAATATGCATTCTTGTTGGATTAATATTTGGAAAACCTAAAAATCTAATTAATTGCAGATTAATATCTCAGAACCCCAAGTCAAGAAACTATCCAATTTCAAACCCTATAGGAATTAATTACCAGCACACCCCCAAAAGAACGTGAATTCTTTTATTACCGGGTGAATCAAAACGGTTCTCTAGCAACTTCTTACACATATGTTTTTTTTCTCGAATAAGCGCGGAAATAAACATGAACACAGAAAGATCCAGTTCATCAAGAATCCAATAAGTCATAACACGATAGGGTCTATGCAGAAAGAGAGGCCTTGAGCCCTATTCACATATTTCAGTTGAGCACAAACGGAAATACAAAACCGCTCAACGAACCTTAATTGATTCGATCAAGGCCTCGCTACATGACCCATTGCTCGTATACCCTGTAGGTCTGAAGGGAAAGCATCGCGACATCTTCGATTAATCGAATAGTTTCCTCAAATCGCAAACAAAATCAATAGAGAAGAAAGAAAGCAAGCGATTCCGATGATGAATCCACACCAAATAGAGGCGGCTAGTAGGATTGGGGGTAAATTTTCAAAAAAATCGAAGATGTAAACCAGAACTAGGGTTTCGCTGGATCTGAAATCCCAAATCTAAAAGCGCCTAAATGATGCGTAACATAATTGAGAGGCCTAGGGTTGTATTTATAGTCGCACCCTACGCGTTAACGTAATGACTACGCAGATTCGCCGACCTATTTTATTTTTTTATTTACTTATTTTGGAAGGGCCGAACTATTTTTTTGTCTGGGCCTAGTTTTTTATTAGTTTGGGCTTGGCCCAATATGTACTTTATAAAAAATAATTTAAAACCCTAAACCTACAAGAATCTGTCTCTCGTGATTGGCAAAGAGGGATTTCTTATTCCAAGAATGGCAACCATGAGACGTGTCGTTAATCGAGCCATAATTCTAGGCAGAGCCAACTCTACCGCCGTCTGCGGTGGCTTTACCGGCGGTGCCGCCGTTAGGCATGTGGCTCCGTACGTCACGTGCTCGAGTTCCAGCTCTCAGTGTCTGTCTCAGAAGCTCGTTGATCGCTTGAGCCTAACAAATCCCTACTCAGCTCACAGTGTTAGGTTCGGTTCTTCAGCTGCCTCGTCTCTCGCTCAGGATGTGCAATCAAATTCTTCGGTGCGATCAGAAGAGGGTTTCAAGCCCAAAGACGTGGTTCTGTTTCAGTATGAGGCTTGTCCTTTCTGCAACAAAGTTAAAGGTGAGTTCCATTTTCATCATCAATAGCATCCTCTTTGATGTGCATCTATAATTATGTTTTGTTTTGGTCCTTGTTCATTGAATTTTGGAATATCTTGCGTTTTTTTTATTAGCGTTTCTGGACTACTATGCTATTCCGTATAAAGTGGTGGAGGTAAATCCAATGAACAAGAAGGAGATTAAATGGTCTGATTACAAGAAGGTGCCTATTTTGACAGTTGATGGTCAACAAATGGTTGATTCTTCAGGTTCATGCCATTCCTGTCTAGTACTTTAATTTCTTTGTATTGTTTAAGTGTATTCATGCATTGTAACCATCATTGTGATTGTGAATTGTGAATTCTCAATTTTATATATGGCAGAGATAATTGATAAGTTGGTGAAAGGAATACGTCCCGGTTATGATTTAGATGCAGATGAAGAGAAGAAGTGGCGCGAGTATGTTTGTTATTCGTATAGTATATTCTTTTGGACTAGTTCTTTGGTTTATTACTGCTGCCTCTACTTGGTTTGTGTATCTATTGAGTTAGCCCCTGATGTGTGTTGTGACTTGTCATGTAGGTGGGTTGACAATCACTTGGTTCATGTATTGTCACCCAACATATATCGATCTGTTTCCGAGGCTCTTGAATCATTTGACTATATCACCACTCAAGGTAATCTTTTGCTTCTAAACTCTTGTTGTAGAGTGCCACACTTACAAGTCTAGAAGATTATTTTATATATATATATATATATATATATATATGGGAAGGTCTTTGGTGAAGACACTAGAGTGTCTTCTAATGAGGATATTAAATCTTGATCAGAAACTTCTAAATATGGTAATATCCAGAAGACGCTTAATTGTCTTCGTGGTAGAATTATATATGCTTAAATTATGTTCTCTTGTATTGGTGTTAATTGTATGGGCACAACAATCAAGTGAACTAGTATGTTATCTGCTTTATACTATCACAATTCTTTGCACTGATCTCAAAATTAAAAATATTGCAACGCTTTCAAGTATATTTCATTTCCTCGAAATACTTCCTTCAAACCTATTTCCTTTATTAATAACTTCAAATTTGATGGAAATTGAATGAGATTGAACATTTTAATAGATCTAAAAGTTCTTTATATTAAGTTATTATTTTGTATTGACCTCTAAATGTGCACATTGGGATGGATATGCATGCAAATAAACCTGATTTATATGCAGGTAATTTCAGTTTATCTGAGAGGTTTGTGGCAAAATATGGTGGTGCTGCTGCTATGTATTTTGTGTCAAAGAAATTAAAGAAGAAACATAATATCACTGATGAGCGAGCAGCATTGTATGGAGCTGCAGAACAATGGGTTGATGCTTTGAAGGGCCGAAAGTTTCTTGGTATGACCAACTACTTATATTTATAGATAATTAGAAAAATATTTGCTATCGCATACTTCAAAGTACTTTTGTGTTCTTGATTTCGGCAGGTGGAATGGATCCTAATTTAGCAGATCTTGCTGTCTTTGGTGTTCTGCGACCCATCCGCCACCTTAAGTCAGGTAGAGACATGATAGAGAACACACAGATTGGGAAATGGTATTCTGATATGGAGCAGGCTGTAGGACAGTCTTGCAGACTCAATTCAAATAGTTAAACTATAGTGAGTCTTAACTTATAAGTTGATATCAGACTGCTATATGGAAATTGAAATAAGTTTGCAGGTACAAAGTTTTTTATACGGCATGCAAATTGCTCTAGCTGCCACCTTTTGGTTGTAGTAATGATATATGATGACAAGATCTTTAGACTGGTTTAACCCCATTACCCCATGGAAGCATGAGAAGCTTCAGCAAGGTATTTTGAGGGTAATAATATCCGCTTGTTCAATATTTCTTGTATAATTGGTCAATTACTTCTTTTTATTCAATTAAGTAATGCTATATTGTGTGGAAGCACAAGTAGCGTATGAAGGAACAATGAAGAATCAATAGATCGATTTTATTCTTTCTTAGAGCAATGTTATACGTGGTGGTGGTGGTAGCGGGATCGGATATCCTTTTTAATTCAAATGGCATATTATTTTAGGAAATAATAATGTTGGGCTTTGCTATTCCTTTTATGTGATACATAGTTTTTGAATTACCAAACAAGAGAAAAATAAAAAGCTTTTTGCTTTGACATAATTTGATGAGCAGTTGAATCACTGGAATTTGCACTTCGATCATTTGATAAAATAATTTTATTAGATTTATTAGGATTCAATTTTTAAAATTGATCCAAATCAAATATTATTGTACCATTTTGTTATTGTTAGGTTCAAGGCCGGCTTGGGCTTGTTTTTATACATAAAAGAAAGTTTTAATTGATCTTTTTAAGATTTTATTTTTAAATATAATTAGTTTTATGTTTAGATATTTCGGGATTTTTTTTTATTTATATAACATTATTTATATTTATTTATATGCTTTTTTTTTAAGATAAATAGCAGAAGTTTTCTTATTTTTATTAATTAAGAAGGTACTATCAATTTTTAAAATTAAATGACTTCAAAAATCATAGAAGGTCATTGATATTTTGTGTAAAATTAATAAATCAAATGTATTCTATGCAAACAGAAACACTGCATGTATTATAGAGAGCTAAAACTAATGAAGCCCCTGCGATTTATTCACATATTAAGAGTGTTATGTATTTTTGGTTGGTTTTACTTTGAAAAAAAAAGTTCAAAATGTCCCTCTAAGAAAAAGCTTTTTTTATATTATAGAACTGAAGTATAGAAGAGATAATAATAGAAAAGGAAGAGAGAGAACTATAGAGAGAAAGAATATGAAATTCTTATTGATTTCTGGATATGAAAAACTTATGAAATCATAGTCCTATTTATAGTAAAAGATTTACTATTATATGAAAAGAAATGAACGGTTATGATTCATTTACCATGCAACATAGTAACTTGATTAGGAATGAACGGCCATGATTCATTTACTATGCAACATAGTAACTTGATAGCCGTCCCATTTGTTTACAACATTTTAAAACATTTAGAGGGACATTAAGCCTGATTTTACTGTGATTTCTTATACTTTAACTTCATGCAAATTCTGTGTGTCTTACGTTTTTAGCTCGTATAATTCAAATTGCATATATATCTTTATATATTTGAATTGGATTTTTTTGAGAAAAAAGAATAAAGTAATCATAGGAATCAAAATATATAAACTTCAAAATCTCTTATGACTAAAAAGCAGAAAAAATATTAGAAACTATACAATAAACAAAAAAGTATGTATTGTTAATTAGATACTAGATTTTTGTAAAGAGTAATATATCTTATCTTTTCACGATTTTTCATTCGGAAATGGAAATAAATATGCGTATTCCTCTAGAAGTTCATGTAACCGTAACCGTCATAACAATATTGCCCATGCCAGCCACGTGTAGTAGTTTACTTAGAACTTGTTTAAAATGTCAAGAATCAAAATTCATTCAAGAAATGAATTCTTTTTTTTATTTTGGAACACATAAAAATGAATGATTTTAATTCTTTTGAGAATTTCAATTCTCATATTTTCATTATTTACAAATCAGATCAAAAAAGTCTAATTTTCAATTCCATTCTATTAGGTTAATATATTTTCATAAATACCCTTTTTAAATAATTAAAATGACAATAAATATCTCTTATTTTCATCCACACTACTATCATCTTCTTTTTCAAAGAGCTTTCATCTGCTTGTCCCATTATTGTTCACAGCCTCAATACCTCATAGTATTAAACATTTTATCCCATATATATGAAATCACTATCAGCAAATATCTTTTATCCTTTTAACATCATTTGATGCAACACTACGCACCCACCCATCATGATCATTGATGTTTAAACAACAACTGAAAAGTCAGATTATTTCTCTACTATCATGGTTAATTAATGAATAAGGAAAAATAGAGAAAGAAAAGAATAATAAGATAGGAAAATGCAAAGATAAGAACATGACTAATATTTTGGTGGTAGAAGGAGAAGGTATGATAAATGAGATGGAAATAGCACGAGAACCGATAAATGATGTTGATGAAGAGAATAAAGAGAGAATGAAGTTGAAAAGATGATAAATAATGTCAATAGAAAAGGAAAAGAATGAATAATAAAGTTAAAATTGTCAATCTATAAAATTTAATTCAATTTTATTTTATATTTAACCAATTCATTCCAAACATAAAAATTGTGAGAGAATTGAATTCAACTTCTAGAACTTTCTATTCCCTTTCCATGTCATCTCATTCTGATTCTTGAATCACAATTCACAATTCCCAATTCCAACGTCATTCCTTTCTCTTCTTCCTCAAGAATCTGTGGTGCAAGAATGGCAACCATGAGACGCGTCGTTAATCGATCCATATTTCTAGGCAGAGCCTCAAGGAGCAACTCCACCACCGTCTGCGGTGGCTTTACCGGTGGTTCCACCGTTCGCCATGTGGCTCCCTACGGCAGGTGCTCGAGTTCCAGCTCTCAGTGGCTGTCTCTGAAGCTCGTTGATCGCTTAAGCCTCTCAAATCCCTACTCAGCTCACAGTGTTAGGTTCGGTTCTTCAGCTGCCACGTCTCTCGCTCAGGATGTGCAATCAAATTCCTCGGTGCGATCAGAAGAGAGTTTCAAGCCCAAATACGTGGTTCTGTTTCAGTATGAGGTTTGTCCTTCATGCAACAAAATTACAAGTGAGTTCCATTTTCATCATCAATAGCAAACTCTTTGATCTGCATCTATAATGATGTTTTGTTTTAGTCCTTGTTCATTGAAATTTGAAATTCTTGTTTTCTTTTTTTTCTGTTAGCGTTTCTGGACTACTATGATATTCCATATATAGTGGTTGAAGTAAATCCATTCAACAAGAAGGAGATCGAATGGTCTGATTACAAGAACGTGCCTATTTTGATAGTTGATGGTCAAGAAATGGTTGATTCTTCAGGTTCATGCCATTCCTCACTAATACTTTCATTTGTTTTCATGCATTGTAACCAACATTGTGATTGTGATTGTGAATTCCGAATTTTATATATGGCAGAGATAATTGATAAGTTGGTGAAACGCATACGTCCCGATTATGATTTAGATGCAGATGAAGAGAAGAAGTGGATTAGTTCTTTGGTTTATTACTGCTGCTTCTACTTGGTTTGTGTATCTATTGAATTAGCCCCTGATGTGTAACACAAACATTATGTTGTGATGACTTGTCATGTAGGTGGGTTGACAATCACTTGGTTCATCTATGGACATCCCACATATATCGATATGTTCCCGAGTTTCTTGAAATATTAGACTATATCTTCGCTCTACGTATGCTTTCACTTCTAAACTCTGTTGCAGACTGCCACTGCTTACAATTCTAGAAGAATATTTAATATATATGCTTAAATTATGTTCTCTTATACTGGTGTTAATTGTAGTGAAACAACAATCAAGTGAACTAGTATGTTATCTGTTTTATACTTTTATATTATCACAATTTTTTGCACTAATCTCAAAATTCAAAATATTGCAACACTTTCAAGTATTACTTCTGTGAAACCTATTTTCTTTTATTATGAACTTCAAATTTCATGGAAATTGTATGATTAAACATTTTAATAGATCTAAAAGTTCTTTATATTCGGTTATGATTTTGTACTGACCTTGTAATGTGCACAGTGGGATGAATATGCATGCAAATAAACTTATAAACCTGATTTCAATGAGCAAGCAGCATTGCACGCAGCTGTAAAACAATGGGTTGATGCTTTGAAGGGCCGAAAATTTCTTGGTATGACCAACCAACTACTTTGATTTATAGATAATAAGAGAAATATTTGCTACCACTACACTTATAAGTACTTTTGTATTCTTGATTTTGGCAGGTGAAATGAATCCTAATTTAGCAGATCTTGCTGTCTTTGGTGTTCTACGACCCATCCGTCACCTTATGTTAGGTGAGAATATGATAGAGAACACACGGATTGGGAAATGGTATTCTGATATGGAGCAGGCTGTAGGACAGTCTTGCAGACTCAATAGAGAACACACAGATTGGTTCTCTTTTTTATTCAGTTAAGTAATGCTATATTGAGTGAAAGCACAAGTAGGTGGAACCATGAACAATCAATAGATTGATTTTATTCTTTCTTAGAGCATTGTTTTTTCTCGACAGATTTCTTAGAGCAATGTTATACGTGGTGGTATACTGGTATATCCTTTTTTAATGGTTTTCATTCAAATGGCATATTATTTTAGGAAATAATAATGTTGGGCTTTTCTATTCCTTTTATGTGATAAATAAATAGTTTTTGGCTTACAAGAAAAGAAAAAATAAAAAAAATTTTGTTTTACCATAATTTGATGAGCATTTGAATCACTGAAAGTTGCACTTCGGTCATTTGATGAAATAATTATATTAGATTTAGGATTCAATTTTTTAAAACTGATCCAAATCAAATATTATTGTACCATTTTGTTATTATTAGGTTCAAATGCCAGTTTGGGACTTTGGGCGAGTTTTTTTATATAAAAAAGTTTTAATTGATTTTTTAAAATATTTTTTTAAAAAGATAGAAGTAATTTTATGTTTATAAAATTTATATTTTAAAAAAATTTCTATTTTTTTTATTTTTACTATTGGAATTTACTAAATACTTAACAAATATCTTTTGTAAATAAGATAATAACGCCTAAACAAAAACTTATACTTTAACTTTTTTTAAGGCTAAAAATGTTTTGACTTCATGCAAATAATTATGTGTGTTAGTTTTTAGTTCGTATAATTCAAAATCTTTCATGACTAAAAAGCAGAAAAAAATACTAGAAACTACAATAAAAATAATAATAATGCTATTTGTATATTTTTTTTAATAAATATCATATTTATATTCATATAAAAATGTTATTATTATTAATTAATAATATATTTTAGTACTTAAAATACAACAAATGCAGTTAATAAATAAGGTAGTTGTATTTTTAAAAAGTATCAATTTAATGTTTAATAAAAATATATAGGGAAAGGGACCGAAAAAAAAAATATATTGTTAGATTTTCGTAAAGATTAATATACCTTATCTTTTCAAAATCTTTCTTTTGGAAATAAATATGGGTATTCCTAAACCTCAAAACGCACCCAAAAAAAATATGGGTATTCCTGAAGAAGTTTCATGTAATCGTAACCGTCCTTCCACGCTGGATTTTCTAGTTGTCCGTTTCCCTAACGATATTGCACAGCGACGTCTAGTAGTTTTCTTAGAGAGATCAACTTCTAGAACTTGCTATTCCCTTTGCATGTCATCTCTTTCTGCTTCTTGAATCACAATTCCCAATTCCAACATTATTCCTTCCCCCATTCTTTCATCATATCAGAACTCCAACCCAAGCTTGATCTCTTCTTGTTCTTCCAATCAGAATCAGCAATGCATCAAGGAGATTACACCTCCGCTCCATATTATCAATTCCCACACCTCCAAAACCCTAATCCCAACCCTTCCAATCTACACGCTTCCGCACCTCCCTTCGCGCCCGATTATCCCCAATACGCCACCGCCACCGCCACCACCTATTCCCCGTACCCCCAAAACCCCGACCCTCTTCCACCACCCACCGCTCCGTCCTACCCTCCAACCTCCAATAACCCTAACCTCCCCTCATTCAATTCCACCTTCGATTCTCAGCCTTCGTACCATCAACCACCATCGCAGACCCACCCATATTTCCCGCCCTATGATCAGCATCAAACCACTCCGAATTACGCCCCTCCTCCAACCTCCTCAATTCCCTCCGATCCCAATCCCAGTTCCTCGTACTCCTCTTTGTACAATTCGGAACCGTACACTCACGCCGGAGCTTCCGTTCCTCCGGCTCCCTCATACGATAGCCACTACCAGAATCCAGTGAAAGCCGATCACGGCGGTGCATATTTTGACGATTTCGGAAGCCTTAATCGGAGCCGATCCGAATTGGGATCAGCTTCGAGCTACGATGAAGGCTATGGTGATGGCGTGTATGCTTATGAAGGGGGCAAGGTGGGGCGTGGCACAGCTCCTAAATCTTCGACGTGGTCTTCAACTACGTTCGATGATTATGGAAGGTCCATCGGATTTCCTTCTCAGAATGAATCTTCTTCTAACTCAAGTAGGGTTGTGAAAGCGGTGCCAAAAGCTGATGCCCAAGAAGATGGGAAAACTGGGGTGCAAAAGTTCCGGGTCAAGTTGCTGGCAGAAAATGGTGGCCAGAGCACTACAGATGTTCTATGCCAGGTGAACAATTTGCCATGATAATGTGTATATTCGTCTGGTTTATTAAACTTGTTTATGTATAACTGCATAGTTTATAGCTTAATCCTTGATGTATTTATGATCATCAACCTTAAATTGAAGTAATTTTGGTTTAGCTAGCTAGGTCCGCTGATAAATACTTGAATATTGTTTATGTTGTGTGTCTGTGAAAGATCAAAGCTTTGCAATCCCTATGCTCATTTATTTTTCCAGTTTTTTCCCCCTACCTCCTTGGGATGTTTATAGATGTCAGTTTTTTGCTCTCTGGAGGGGTCTTGTTCTTGCTTTAGAGTGTGGTTTTAAATCAGTTGTTTGCGAGACATATTCTCTAGATGCTTTTCTTGCTATGCAACATTTAACATATGCTGGAAGCAATTCGGATTTGCTTAAGAAAATAAAGGAGCTTCTCCTTCATCCCTGGGGTGTTGAGTTCTCTCTTGTGGCTCGTGAAAGGAATGTTGTTGCTGACCTCCTAGCGAAGAAAGGAGCTCTTAGGGATGTTTGTTATCGGGAAATTCCTCATCCGAGTCTAGATGTTCTTTTAGCTATTAGCTCTGATTGCTTTGTAGCTTAGTTTCCTTTTACTCCAGTCACCAAAAAAAAAATATTTTTCCCTTGATACTCTCAATCTTAGAATGTTCGGAGTATTGTATTTTCTGTTTTTGTCCATACTTGATTCATGATCTGAATTAATAACTTATTATTGTCCTTTCAGATTGGTTTGGATGGAATCCGAATGCTTGATCCAAATACAAGTCGGATATTGAGAATATATCCACTTGAGAACATAACAGGATGTGATGTAAGCTTGTTTATTTCCATAATGAAACTTCATATAAAATTGAATTTCAAGCCAATGGTAGTATAATATGTATAATATTTTGCTAACTGAATCTTGCAGAGAGTTGACTCATCTACCTTCGCATTTTGGTCAAAGAGCCCAGTGGATGTTGAACCAAAACGAATCAGATTGCAATCCAATAGTTACACTACAAACACACTTTTGGATACAGTGATTGCTGCAACCATACAGGTATTTTAGGAATTCGCTGATGAGTTAGGTTGTAGGTGGCTTATTTTTAAATATATCTGTTAAAAAGACAGTCATTTAAATTTACATTCTTGTGCTAATCTTGATTTCTAAGGTTTGAAGCTAAGAGTTCCTTCACATAACGTGAAAGTTATAATCATATTAATTCATATTTCATACTATGTAAGAGCTTCCAAATGTTTTCTACATATGTCTTGAAATGATATAAAATCTCTTCTGTTGATGTTATCTGTGACCAGTTACTAATCCTTTAAGTCCTCCTCAATTGTTTTAGAATGTTAAGAATATTTTATTATGTCTTATTTCTCCCTCGATGTTTTAATGTAGTTCAAGGAAATGAATGGAAGCAGCAGGAGACCTCCTGAGCCATTGAAAGCAAATGAACAGCCTACAGAAAGAAAGAAAGGCTTTGGTGATTGGATGAATCTGATAAAGCCTGCCAATGAAGAGAAGGATCACTGGGTAATGTTAGATGCAACTTGGTTTTCTTGCTCTTTTTGATTCCTTCAAACCTTTTGTGTTTTTGCTGGGTTGTGATTTTTGGAACATGTATTTGTTGCTGCAGTTAACTTTGTCAATTTAATTTCAGAATTTTATGGTGCTCTTCCCATGATTAACACTGGGAAATTTTTTTTTAATGCTAGTTGGTTTTATTGAAAATGTTGATAGATCAACTATATTAACCTAGTTGGTTCATGTTTATTGTTTGCCACTGGAGTTCTTATAGGTTCTTTGTGTATAGGTCCCAGATGAAGCAGTTTCAAAGTGCAAAGATTGTCACGCTGATTTTGGGGCTTTTAATCGCAAGGTTGATCTT
>JASCZI010090772.1:46904-57569 GCA_036250425.1 Stylosanthes scabra
TGTGATTTTTCTGTTTTATGTTCCCAGTTGTTAAGTTCACGATTCTCTTCTTTCAACAGCATCATTGTAGGAACTGTGGTGATATTTTCTGTGACAAATGTACACAAGGTAGAATTGCTTTAACTGCTGATGCAAATGCTCAGCCAGTACGAGTTTGTGATCGATGCATGGTATGTGTAGCATTTTCTAGCTTTTCTCTGCATTAGTTTTGGCGCAATGAAATTAACTATATTGGAAGGTGTTTATAATTCCTTGAGGGTTTAATGCTTTTAAATGGGAAGATCCTTGAAAACTATAGAAGCAATTTAGTTATGATTCTTAATATTCCTGTTGTTGTTTAGGGGGAAGTGACTGAAAGGCTGAGTAGTGCTAAAGAGTCATCAAGTAAACCTGTGTTGCAGAGTCATGAGGATCTCGCCAGGAAGCTTCAGGTAAATAATTAGGGTGTTCTATACTTTCTGTTTGTGTTGTTTCAATTACCCACGTAATTCTTGTTTGTTAGTTGGTTTATGGGTAAGCACGCTTCAGAAGCTTATTTGTGTTGTTGAATATCTTGGCAGGAGGAGCTGCAGAGAAACCAAAAGACATCAGGTAAAGTGATGAGTTCAATTTTAGGAGTTTTACTTGTAAAATTGCTTTTGTGGCAGGCTTCATTCTGAGTTTATTTCGCTTAAGTAATTCTATCCAACTGAATTATGTGGTGTCCCATTGCAGGTTCGAACTCTCAAGGATCTGGAACTAGGACAAGGGAAGTTGCATGTCCCATTTGCACTGTCCATCTGCAGGTTGAATTCTAGTAATTTTGTCCCCACTTCTCACTCAATATAGGTCATAGTTGATCATCATTTATGTATTCTTTTTGTGGGATTATTTCAGGTTCTGGTGCCAAGCTCAGGTTCAGAGACCATTGAATGTGGAGTTTGCCAGCACCCATTTCTTGTGAGTGCTCATTGAGTTTGATAGATATGGATGCAAAAGAAGCCAAGAATATGTCAAAATCATAAAGACACATCTCATGCACATTTAGTAATTAAGGATTTGGATCGTCTCACGAATATCGTCCACCTGCCTTTTCTATTTTTTTCAAGTCCTCTCATAGCTTGGTTTTATATGTTCATTAGCTGTGTAAATTTGTTTGAAAGGACAAATAAATCATTAGCTCTGTGAGTCTTAAACATATTCAGTTCTACCCAAGTGATATGGTGATTCTCTTGCAAAATTAAAAGTTTTCCAATATGCATTATTCTTACATATGTTATTCAAGATGACAAATCAATCTTTTTCATCCAATTTGGTTACTCCTGATGGATTTAGTAAAACTTAATTGTGATGCTAGCAAGACGCACAATGGTGACATTGTCGGATTTGGTTGTGCTATTAGGGATAACAACGGAGATTGGCAACGCGGGTGCGCTGGTACTATTCAAGTCTCAAGTGTTCTTGAGGGGAGTTTTTTGCGATTTATAAAGGACTATTACTGGCATGGGAAGCTAGCTTCAAAGAGGTTTACTGCGAGTCGGATAGTCACGAGGTTTATGTGCTATTGAAGGATTCCAATATTCCTTTTTGTAACCAAGAGAGTGCGTTTATCTCGAGGATTCAAAATATATTACTCTGGCCTTGGAGAGTGAAGATAAATCTGATTCAGAAAATTGTTAACCATGTAGCTAGTTTATTTTTTCTCTAGCGTGTTTTCTTTTTCTTTTATATATTTAGTCAAAAAGAAAAAATAGCGAAATAGAATTGTTCAAAGAATACATCGAAGCCAAAAATACGTATACTTGTTCGCTGAGGGCAGAACAATTAATTTTAGTGCAACAAATTATTCACCAATTATTCACCACTCCCCATAGAGAAGTACTCAATTGTGTGCAAACCACTTTAGAGGAATATAAAAACAAACAATTAAAGTAAAAAATTCCAAAACAAAACAACAAATTAAAATCACTTTTTGTTTTTATGTACTCTTTGCGTACTTATTTTTACTGACACCTAACATATGGTAATCCTAGGCCTCTATTTAACTCAAGGATCAACAAATTTCATTTTTTATACACTTCCTTTATTTCTTTCAGATGATTGGTTAGGCAGCAATTATGCATTATAGCATAGTGTCAACGAATTCAAATAAACATATAGTATTAATACAAAAGATAAGAACCAAAACTTATTTATGCGTTTATATTTGTTTCTCTTTAGTTTGTAGGGCTGAATTTAGAGTATCTAATATTCTAACCTACCAATGTTGTTGGAAATTGGAAATATAATAATAACTGCTGAGAATGCCACTAATTGGACACCTGGCTTCACAAAGGCAGACTGATTTAACTTAACAATTTGACAGATTTTGTCATCTACTATTAATTTCGCCACACCTCATCATCCAATCAAATTGTATTATTTCAACAGTTTGCATGGCTGAATATTAGAACTGAGGCTATCACTCATCACACAGAGCACCAATTGTGTAGTTGAAAGTAACACGATCCATTCCCTTAGGGCAATGTCTTCATTTGAACTAACCCCTTTTATTTAAGACATTATTATATTCAATAATTAATGGTTACGTTACAAATCTGACCTACTCTACTTTATCTAATATGATTTTGTAAATTTAGAAGAGTAATGATTTAACAGCAAATTAAATGGCGCCTATTTCTTGGCATAGAAGAAATTATATTGATGATGCAGATATCTTCAAAGTTCAAACTGTAGTTGAAGATGGAAAATGAAGAAAGACAAAAGGTCGTTGAGCAAATTGCACATGTGAGATGATATTCAACTAATTATTATTAATTACAACCAATAACAGTGTTAATTGTCGATCAGAACATATAATAACCGAATCTGTTGTGGGAATTCCTTATTTCTACCAATGTATGTAACTCTTAGCTTGTAACCTTCTTTCATACAATATGAAAATACATATATATTATATATGATTTCCATAATTTTATGGTTAAATAAACTCTAAATATTGATTGATCGATCATCATGTTGTTACTGTTTCTTACTGCTGGCATTGTTGAGGAATTCAATTACTAAGTTGGTTGCTTCGAATGCCGTTGGGTTACATTTAATACTTAGTTGATGTTAGGACTTATTATTAGATGGAGCTATTTTATCTTGAATGATATAATAACTTAATAATTGAAATTTTTATTGGATGAGCTTTTAATAACTCAACATAAAAAAATATTGAAAGAAACCTGTATACATACAAGTTGTAGCACTAGCACATACATTATTGTATGTCTCTCTCTCCTCCGTATTCTCCAAAAAACAAATAAAAAATAATAAAAAAAAAGACATTATGTAATAGTCAAAAGCCATACAAGACACTAATATTTGATTACTATTTATATCATTTTAAAAATAGAACCACAACACAAGTGGTAATAATTATGATGATAGTAATAATAGCAGCAGTATTACTCTATTATATTGGGTTTACAGTTTTTCACAAACTCGACCTCTAATAAAAGAATAAATGAATTAATGTTATTTGAGTTACACCTCATTAACATCTAGAATTTCACACTTAGCACTTAATATTTTTAATATTTTTGCTTACTGTATTTTATTACCGTCTTGTTATTAATTGATGCGAACTCATGGTCATGGGGTCTATCCATAGTTATGAGTTATGACACCTGTGGTGACTGTTTCTTTTGTTCCCTCAAATAATCAATTAAAGGGTGCCCGCATGTGTGTTTGGTATGAAATACATATGGAAGAGAACAAATTATTTAGCCTATATATGTATCAAAAAAGGTTAACCCATATCCACTATATTTATATGACTATAATTTCCACCGTACAGAGAGTTTTATATGACAATTAAACTCATTTATTTATATAATTTTTAAAGTTGATGGTTTGAAAATGAATTACTTCCGCTAATATGACGATATATTGTTAGTTGTTTGTGCAAATTTTTTTTATATTAAATTATATTATATATATATTTTTATATGTATTATGTATGAGTCACACCTCAGGCTTGCACATTTCTTCACGATAACAAGTGCACACCAACCTCTATCTTCTTTAAAACACAACCTTTAGATGTCATCATCACTTTCAATTTCCATTTCCATTAAGTACATTTTTTGGTTGCCTACACGTTAATACTGTGTAGCAAATAATGCTCTTAAAACAAATATATTAGTCGATGTTGTTAGTAATAAAGATTAATATATATACATCTGGATGTTCAGTTATAATCAATCTGATTTTGATTATTATTAAATCAATGTTGATTCTAATTCACTTCAAATTACATATATAGGGTGAAAATTTGTTGATAACGATTGACCAGCCTGTAGCCCTAATAAGTAATAACAACCACTTTAGTTTTCATTAGCAATCATGTCTTGATGTATATACATGCATACAAGAATTGGAAACAAGCGATGGTATTTTATTAAAAACCTGCATTCCCAACTGCAACGTGTTGTCATAATGGCCTGCTTACAACCAATATTGTTTATATAGAATATAAAAACATATATTTAGCATGTGGAGAGTATATAATGGAACATATTATATTTATCTTTTTACTTATATAGAACATTAATTAATATATATCAAAAAAAAAATTTATTTATATATTACTTTTTTATATTATTTGACATCAAAATAATTTTTTATTAAATATAAAATAAATTAATTAGTTAAATTTAATCGAATAAAATATGTCTACACAGGGGCCGAGCTACCTATTACACAAGGGGACAGTCGGCCTCAACCTTACAAAATTTAGTAATAAAATGTTATTAGTTCTAACTTTGGCTCCTTTCAAAAATTATATTTTGGCCCTCTTTTAAAAATTAGTTTTATAGATACATATATTATGTATTTATGCATAAATATATATATTATTTAAGTTATTTTTAAAATATATTTTATATTTTA
Source organism: Stylosanthes scabra (assembly GCA_036250425.1). Classification (NCBI taxonomy): domain Eukaryota; kingdom Viridiplantae; phylum Streptophyta; class Magnoliopsida; order Fabales; family Fabaceae; genus Stylosanthes; species Stylosanthes scabra. The sequence goes on from JASCZI010090772.1 coordinate 51,822, forward strand.
ACATATATTTTATATTAATTATGTACATCTAATATAATTAATAAATATATCATTAAATTACTTTAATTTTATTATAAAATATTTTATAATATTTAAAAATATATGATAAAATTATCAATATTCAATTTGTTAAATAGTAAAAAAAATTTACTCCCCTTGAAAAAATTTCTAGCTCTGCCACTATGAGTACATCTAACGTTACGCTAAAAAATATTGGGATGCAACATTTCTTATGACATGCAAAAGGATAATTTTATATAAAAATGAAGAAATCATATCTACCAAATCAGAATTTGAGATCTTTTGTTTGTCTTAGTTGGTCTATCCTTGCATAATTAGCTAGCTTAAAGAAGGCAGGCAAATTAAAAGTAGTAAGCAATAATTTCTTTATGCCTAAAAGATAAATAGAAAACAAATTGAAAAATCCAATTTTATATTATTACATTTCAGCAACTTTCTTTTTCTTCTCTCTTGCTGAAGAACAGGACATAAAAATTTCCCTAATTAGACCAAAGATCCGTTTCAGCTATAAAAAAAAATGTAATTATAAACTGTTGATCTTAATCACACACGAAAGTGAAAGATATAGAGGATCCAAGGGTGGTGGTTTAGTGTAGGTGTAATGGAAGAGTAACCATACATAACTAAATTAAATTACTTTATATGTGTAACGGAAAGGGTAACCATAAATACCTAAATTAAAATTAAAAGTGTCTATGATAAAGATATTTCACGAGCAAATATTTTCCCATAAAAATAATAATTTGTTAAAATGTTAAATTATTTAGCAAATTATAAGCTATCATCTTCCCGTAAATGTATTTTTTATTTTTATTCAAGTATGTAATCAACAAATTAAATCATAACCAACCAATGGTTTCATGTTACCGACGTAATTTGCTGCTTCAATAGCCCTGAACGTCGTCATCAAATACGTATACGTGTATAGCTAGCTAGAGCTTCTTCTTCGTCTTTCAATTCAAAAAGTAAATTAATTATTACTATTTAATCTAATTAATTAGTATATAGTTGGCCCTGTTTTTCTCAAGGTTCTAAAAAGTGCACGCACACCGTTGGATCTAACCATATAATGTTAATGTCTAGTTGTGCAATAAATGTGATAAAGTGCGTGCTTCTGTGCATGACTGTCTTGTGTCTATATATATAAAGAGAGAGATATGATAAGTAGCGTCAACCATAGAATATACACAAGCTAGCTGGGGCTACTCCTGAATAATTCAAGAAGCCCTTAGCTTGTTGTTACATACTACTACATAGTATATATGGCTGTTTTTGTGAATAATAATAATAATAATCACCCTTGTTGTTCAAGTAATAATAATTATAATGGGTTAATGGTCCGTTTGATAGTGTTGTTAGCTTTGTGGCAGACGGCGAATGCGTTGGTGAAACTGCCACCAAATGTTACGGTTCCGGCGGTGATAGGTTTTGGAGATTCCATCATAGACCCTGGCAACAACAATGGCATTAAGACACTCGTCAAATGTAATTTTCCTCCTTACGGAAAGGATTTTCAAGGAGGCCCAACCGGCCGCTTTTGCGACGGAAAAATTCCTACTGATCTTCTTGGTATCTACTTAATCTCTTCTCTTTTCTTTAACCGAAAATAATAGTTAAAATGTAACTATACATTATGTTTTTATGTATTATGTAATTATGTATGCATGAAGATATCTTTATGTTAATGCCTATGTTTCGTGTAGCATAGTGAAGTAGTATATATTTAGATTAAGGGGATTAATTAGAGTGAAGAGCTTGCATTAATTATAAGGCCTTTATTAAAATGTTGAGCATTGTTATAAGTTGTAACAGTCAACTACTACATTTAAAGACTAATGATTCACAAAAGGGCATCAATTTATTGCTATTGAATGTCGTACCAATAAAATACCATAAAATAATACTAACACCATTTTCCTTGATTTTCAGTTGAAGAATTGGGTATTAAGGAACTTTTGCCAGCATATTTGGATCCAAATCTAAAACCAAGTGACCTTGTTACTGGAGTGTGCTTTGCTTCAGGTGCCACTGGATATGATCCCTTGACGCCAAAAATAACGGTATATATACATAAGTTTATGCTAGGTGTATACCAAAATCAACCATCAGTGTATAATACGCATTGAAATACTAAATACACATTAAAAATGAGTTAAACTACATATATATTCTGTATTTCAATGCGTATTATACACTGGTGGTGGCTGATTTGATTACTGATATTGGTGTATAAATAGAATTATTGTATAAGTAATCAATAAGAATAAGAATTTCCATTGATTAATTAAGTTTGGCAATTTTATTTATGCAATGAATTATTATCATTATTTTCAGTCAGTGATACCAATGTCAGAGCAAATAGAGATGTTCAAAGAGTACATAGGGAAGCTTAAACAGATTGTTGGAGAAGAACGAACAAATTTCATTCTAGGAAACAGTCTATTCCTTGTGGTTGCTGGAAGTGACGACATTGCCAACACCTATTTTGTTGCTCGTGTTAGACAACTCCAATATGATATTCCTGCTTACACTGACCTTATGATTAATTCAGCCTCTAATTTCATCAAGGTAATAATAATAATAATTCATAAATAATAAACACTTAATTCAATTTCTAATTTCATCAAGGTTATTTTCAAGCAACACATTAATTAATAGAAAAATTAAAATGATCAGTAGATTTTATTTAACTTAGCCAGCAAACTTAATTATATTTTTATATTATTAGTTCTTTATATTTGAGTTTTTTTATTTCAACTAATTAAAAATATTAATTGATTCTTTTGACTAAAATTAATAAAATATGCTAACCATATAGCATTACTCTTAATATAATTTGTTTCCCTATTTATTAATTAGGAGCTATATGGACTTGGAGCAAGGAGAATTGGTGTACTGAGTGCACCACCGATTGGGTGTGTGCCGTCACAGAGAACTTTAGGTGGAGGCTTAGAAAGAGAGTGTGCAGAAGATTACAATTATGCAGCAAAATTGTTTAACTCCAAACTCTCAAAAGAATTGGATTCACTTCAAAGCAAGTCACCCAATAGTAGGATCGTTTACATTGATGTTTACAACCCCCTTCTTGATATCATTCTCAACTACCAAAAATATGGTAAATATAGTTAGTTATGTAATATGTATGGTCATTGAATTTGTTCATTATATTATTCATGATGGATTGATGATAGCATTTAATGTTGAATTTTAAATTTTAATTTGCAGGCTATAAAGTTGTGGATCTCGGTTGCTGTGGAACCGGGAAACTTGAGGTTGCAGTGTTATGCAACCCTTTGGATGCCACGTGTCCAGATGCTTCTCAATATGTATTTTGGGATAGTTATCATCCAACTGAATCAGTGTACAGAGTCATAATACGACAAATTCTTGATAAATACATTGATAAATTGGTATAATAATATCATAATCATCATCGAGTGACTAATTAGTTACTTCAGTTTGCTCCGGGGTTGTTTATTTATACTATATTCATACCAGTTTGTAATTGTAACTTGTGTTTATCAACTTGTTATTACAGTCCATGTTAATTAGTTGATGAAGAATAAATTTTAATTCTACTGTTGCCTGCAATTTCATTCTGATATATATGAAACTATTCCATTCAACATATATATGTAGATATTTCAATAGCACTGATGAGTAATAAGGACTAAGATTATTAATTATGATGGACAGCTAAAATAACTAATAATTATAATGGTAACTTCTAACTAACTATGATCTCTAATAATATGCAAAATTAATATATAGTTCCTGCACAAGTTGCAACTAGGTAGCAGCAAAACAGGGCTTTCAATAATATGGAGTTGAGGGCCATGCATGCATTAAACCATTTGATGCAAAAGTAATACAATATAATAACCATATCATAGAAGCAAAGCAGAGGCAAATTCCTGATGAAGAAAACATTTCGAGTATACAGAGAGAGGGGGATGGAGAAATCAATAAGGTTTCATGGTCTTTGATAAAAAAAAAAAAAAATCAATAACATTACTAATATAATTTTTAATTTTGAGTCAACACACTTAACTAACACATCTGCAAATTTTAAAACTTAATAGTATGAGAATAAGGTATTGTTCTAAAGTGTTAACTAATATTATTAAAAAGTACTAGCTTCTTAACATTTTTCATAAATAAATTCAACCACTTATTATTTTTTCAAATTTATTATGTTATTATTTTTTATTTTTTTCTTCTTCTCAACACCACAATTTCACCAATCACCATTTATTGTTGTTGGTCGATTACTCTAAATTTTAAATCCTTCCTCCTAATTCAATACCATTGAATGTTCTTTTTATTTGAATTTTAGATTTTTTATTTTTATTTTTTGTTTTAGATGTCTCTTTTTAATGTTTAATTGTTAGCTAATTTTCAAATTTATTTGTTAAGTTAATATGAATTTCCTAGACTCTTTTCATAATCTTTCTCTTATTGCAAAACTAAGGTTAATTGTCAAAACTTATATATCCACATTTTTTTATGTATTATTAAGTGTATATCTTTTTATAATATGTAAAATAAAATTTTTAATTTTTATCAATCACCTTAGTTTTTAATATATACTAAAAATAAGAAATATATATATTCGCTTAAAATCATACAAATGACATTTATACTCCTTTCTTAATATAATTTTTGAGTTTGAACTTCTCTTCTAAATTTTTTATTTTTTATAAAAAAATTATATGTCGAATAGCTCTAATAAAACCAATAGGAGAGACAAAAAGCAATTGAGTAGGTAGTCAATTGGTTCATTTTAATACAATAATGTATGTGGAACCGAGTGAAATCACATTGGATTTTGTGAGTGGTGTGCTAAATGCTAATGGTGTCACTGTTTTGCACTGAATTGCATGATCCAATTAAGCCTATCAAGTCCTCATTGATAGAGACTTAGCAATGCCATCTCATAAGGGCACATTCAATTCAAATATAATAATGACGAAGCTAATTAATACGGCTTTAAACATAGCTACTTATCTGATATTCCTAAGTCCTAACCCTACAAATAAAAGTAGATATGACATGCTTGTTGATTAATCATTAATGTAATAACATTTCTATATATGATATATCTATAGTTCAAAGTTCTTATATGGCAAAAACAGTTATTAATAATCCATATAAGTAATATGTGGAGACACCAAAAAAAGAAAATGTAATATGTGGCAATAAGGCAATTATTTTTACTACGGAAGGTTTACTAAAATTCATGAGTAATTCAAAGAATGTTAATGATCACATAATTTTATAGCTAGTATATATAATTCTAAAAAATAAAAATATAAAATATAAAAAACGGAAACTCTAACTATTAAAGGCAACAAACTTTTCCTTCTATTCATTGTAATGGGACCTTCATCATCGCTTTAAATGAACAAGCGCATATGCTCCAAATAAATTAAACCACTAAAATGTGTGAATTGATGTTGACTTTTAGCTAGAATTGGTAAATAATTGCACAATAATATAATCTCCTAATTAAGAGGGTGTAGGAGGATTAGTCAATTTAAGATTTTAAGTAGTTAATTTATTCTTCTCTTAAAAACTTTGAGTTTTATTCTTATAAATAATATATAATAACTAACTCGTATATCTTTAAAATAAGATGTATGCTCCATTTTATTAAAATTCAGTCTATATATATATATATATATATATATATATATATATATATATATATATATATATATATATATA
>JASCZI010090772.1:73503-89608 GCA_036250425.1 Stylosanthes scabra
TACCCTTTTTTGCAAATTGTAACACCCTTCTATGATTATATCATCTTCCCCTCAGTTATAGGATAGGAGTTGTAAGGATCCAAAAACAGGTTCGCGAGATCTGCTTCCTTCATACTCAAAATGGAGATGTTGAGGTTCTATACAGACTGAGCATTTTCGGCTGCTTGGCAGAGGACTCCATACCCGTCTGCAACTGTAAAAAAAATATATATATATACATAAATAAATAAATAAATGAAACTTCATAAATAAAGCATTTGTATGATGTATTAAAATCACACAATAAAATCTACCGTCCAATGATAAAAGAATAAGCATATTTTTTATATAAAAACAATGTGTTTTCATTTGAGTATTTATGGGAAATAAAAATGAATGAAATGGTCATTTTCTAACTGAGTTTGGATTATATTTTGAATAGACTCATCTTAACTCAAAATCCCAGTTCTACGAATAAAATATCTGTTTCAAAATATCTGATATTTTTTTTGGTCTGGGAAATTATACATATTGATGATCAATTTTTCAAAATTTTAAATTCAAATATGACTAAGTGTGATCATTTGTACCACTATGAAGTACAATTAGCAACGCAGATGGCGTAAATAATGAAGCGCATTGAATTAGAGCCTGAATTTAGAAAAGGAAGCAGAGATAAAAGTGACAACACGAGAGAAGAGTGGCTCTGGCTGACCTCTTCTACCTGTCGTTTTAGCCTTGAGTTCTCTTCTGTTAGACGGGCTACTTTAATTTCTAAAGCATTTCTATAAGCCTGCACAAAAGTTAAACCAAACATCATCGATAATAAATAAGATTAAAAAACCTTATAACTCTAAATAATATTATATTATATATAAAATAAAATTTTATATATATATATGATTTTTTTTTCAAGCTATCTCAGCTTGAGTCTGAATTCGAATTTGTTGGTGACCAATGAATTTCTTGCATGGGCAAGGTTAAGGGGTTGATTTTGGTGTGCAAATATCATTAAGGTATATATGGAAAAAGAGAGATTATATATAAAAGACAAAGGAGCAGTAGAAGCACCATTTTTGAGGTTGAAGGAGCTAATAAGTTAAAAAGAGAAGAAAGAAAGAAAGCAAGAGAGGTATTTTCCTGTTTTCTAGCTCTGGAGCGAAGAGCAGACTCTCGGTTCTTCATGATGCGCTGGTGCAGATGATCAGATAGCTTAGCACATAGATCAGCTTGGTGAACCCTTTTATTGGTGGCGGTGGTGGTGTTGTTGGAAGAGAGAAAAGAGTGAGTGAGTTTGGGAAGGGATGAAGCGTCATTAGCAGAAGAAGTGATGAAGGTGAGGCTCAGCGTTGTTGGCTGATGAGTAGAGTCAAGTAGTGAGGAGGGCCCCGCCAAGAAATCGTGAAGGAGGATGTTGCTGTTACTGTTATTACAGTTACTGTTGCTGCTGTTACCAACACAAGAACGAGTGGTGGCGGTGGTGTCGCAGAGAGAGGTGACGTTGATGTCGTTCCAGACTTGGTCCATGGATTTTGTGGTGGGAAGTGAGGAGAAAGAAGGGGAAAGGGAGAGTGAGGTATGAGTGGTAGTTGGTGGTGGTGGTGGAGGAGGAGTTGCCATCACTATTCACTTGTGGTGGTGTGTGTCTCTCTCTATCTCTCAATCACAAAAACAAGACACCCCGCAGGTCCCCATACACAAGTATTTTCTTTCCACATTTGGGGTAAGCAAGAGGTCCATGGTCCAACCCCAAAGGCCGTACTATATTTTCAATTTTTTTTTATTATTATTATTTACTCTATTATTTTGCTATTCATAGACCGTACTAACTGCTCTTATTTCTACCACCTAGCCGCTCTTTTTTTAAATGCTTAGGTTTTAACTTGAGAGAGTGATCAAAACTCAAAAGTACCAATGTGAGATTTTTTTTTTTTTGTCTATACGAACGTGAGTTTTTGTTAAAAACTTAAAATATAAAAAACTCTATTTTTTTTTCTTATAAAAAAAATAGGCATAGATTATTACCTTCAACATGTGAAGATAATTGGGTTTGGAATGGAAGTGACTCTACTGATGATATGGAGGTTGCTCTACCTCGTAGGATTCGGAAAGCAAAGTTTTTAATTTTTTTTTTTTTTTTTTGGCCTCTGTCCCTTTGTTTTACCAAAGAAAAAGTGTTTTATGTAGCCAACAAAATTATATAATATTATCTTTAATTAGAAATAACTGTCTAATTTATTTCCAAGGATATATTTATTATTATTAACGATGAGAGTGGGGGAAAAAACCATATGTAATATCATAGGATGGGGTAATTTCACAAGTCAAAACACATAATTAAATATCTAATAATGTTGATGTTCTTATTAACCGAAATGGCATAGAAAATACCCAAAATTGTTCACTCTTGATTCTCTTTATGGCTTTGTTAATACTTACCATGACAATTTTTTTGTTTAAAAATAATAATAAATACCAATATTTTTATTCCCAATATTGAAAACTCAAATTCAATTACACTAGGCAAACCTTTTTATTATTAGCTTTTAGAGATATCTCAAAAGTAAAGTTTGGTTTAGGCGTTTAGCTCAATTTTATGAAAGAAAAAGCCTGGATTTATATGGTGTATAATGAATGAATCCCCAACCCAGGATCACATGCTTTATTTCTATTAAACACGTGCTAAACTTTCACACAGGGCCATAGGCCAAACTAAGCAAGACATAGTTATTATAGGATCACTCGTTAGAAAATGGTTGAAGTTGCCAAATGTTTCGTCAATAGAGGAGAAACTACGGATAGAAATAGATAAGATCCTATAATAACTCTTTGCCAAAAATAGAAAATGTTCAGTTGCATTACCAATTCTTATTCTATTATTACAGTTTTAATTTCAAGGGTAAAGAGTTAATATCTCAACTTTCAACAAACTTGGGTTTCCTAATTTGACCAATAGGTACAAGAATATCTGAAGAGGGGAAGACCAATGTACCAACATGCTAATATTTATATCTTTGCCTTAAAATATACAAAGAAGCAATATTTGAGCAGACAAAAGATGTTTAGTTTCAAATTAGTATTTGTTTGTCTGTTTGGGGAATACATCCATATAATATCCACTTGATTATGCTTTTAAGAAATATAATAACTAACAGAGGTTAGAAAAAAGATAAAATATGAAAGAACCGACACGCTTTTACTGTTAAGACTGTTTACTATCCCAAGTAATTTTGATGGCTGGAAAAATAACATTTAAGATGATAATGCTATTTGTATATTTATTTTAAGCAACTAAATACAAATAAGATATTTATTTTTATGTTAAATAAAATATTATTTCGATGTTAAATACTACAAATAACACTAAAATGAACTTTTATTTAAGGGTAAAATATCGTTTTCGTCCCTAACGTTTGGGGTAAGTCTTAAAAATATTTCTAATGTTTAAAACATTCTATTTGTGTCCCTAACATTTTGAAATGGTATCAATTTTGTCCCACCATTAATTTTATTAGTATAAATTTTAACAATTTACTCTTCCAAATACAAAATAAATTAACTAATAACTTTCTAGAGCTAATATTTACTACAATCGAACAACTAAAAAAAAGGTGAAGTTTGAATGAGGAAGAAGAATTGTTACATTTCTTCCATGCTTTTCTTCTTTTGGTCTTTGTGTTATGTTCGTATAAAGTAAAAAATAATGATAAATAAGAATGAAGTGAACATGTCACTTATAATATTTTAGTGTTATAAACTAACTTATACATGTATCGCTTTGTTAGTGATTTTTATAATTATTTGACTGTGAGACAAAATTAATACTTTTTCAAAACGTTAGGGACGCAAATAGGACATTTTAAACGTTAGGGACATTTTTGAGACTAATCCCAAATATCAAGACGAAAACGATACTTTACCCTTTATTTAATATCTCTATTTAATATAAAATAAATAATTGAGTTAGAGTTGGACACTCTATTGAGAAAAATAGATGTACATTTACTTAGAATTATGATTTAGTATATATACCATGAGTAATTTTCATGGTCGGTTAGAAACTTAGAATACATATTAACCAGCAGATACACCCCGATATGGCCACACCAATACTTTATATGAGTTGGTTAATAAGGTACAAGTTCATGGAAGAATTTAAATGTAGTGAAAAATAATAAATCAGTTTTAATATGTGAACAATGACTTACCTACCTTATTGTCGGATTCGTATGATAAAATAATTTAAAATATAATACTATTTTCCTTACAATTAAATATCTTTATCATGCAACTTACTTACAAGCCAAAATGCTTTCCCCCAACAAAAATACTTTCACAAAGTATACCACCATAAAACACCATAGAAAATATCATCAATTATAAAGCTATACAAAATCAATGAACTCATTAAAATCAGCCTCAATTAAATTCGTTCTTTCTCTTTAAACCATAAAAGAGAATAATTTTCAGATAAAAAGAAAAAGAAAAAGCTACTAAACTTAATTACTATCAAAATTGACCACATGACAGTACAATGGTATCAAACTTCTAGATAGCCTATTCTAATATCAACAGGAAATACTAAAACAGGCTAACAATTTTATGATGGGCAAATATGGTAAGTTAAATTAAAATTTAATTGGTGCTAAGCTTAACATCACCATTTTGGAGTTGACACTGGCAAGAAGACTCTCCGGTAACATTGACATCACTGGTTGTGATAGTGTTGGAACTAAGTCTATCTACAGTGACTTCATCCAAAGTAAATTTTTCAAAATCAGTTGTTGGGTTATTGTAAGTTGATCCGCCACCATGAGATGTTGAATCAAAATCAACCTGACGCTGAGTAGAGTGCAGCCACCTCATCCATTCGTTGCGCCTCCTCAATTTGTCACCCTAGAACAAAGTAAATTAGTATTCTAGACAATTAAGTTGAAATAGGAGAGAAACACAATTTATACTTTAATCAGTTACCTTCACTTCTACAACAGTAGATATTCTCAATGAATCCAGAATCAATTCAATATTACTTGTCAAACTTTTCACCTGTGAAAAATCAAGTTCAGTCATTATTATACATATTCGCATCCAATATGAAATGTTCTTTACAGTTTAGTTACTCACACGATGAAAGTCTGCAACCAAACTAATTGGAACAAAGCCCTGATCATCCATGTTAGAACGTAAAAACTCATCTTTCACTAAATTAGCATCACTGTTAAACAAGAAAATAATAACAGACTGTCAAGTATGTGTTACAAATTAGGTAACACAAGACATAGTAAATTTACCTAAAGTAATAATCAATTTGCTTGACTATCGCATTGGTAAGAGATGTTTCTGCAACTGGATAGAACATTGCAGGAGGAGGTCCATGAGTAAAGAATGGCATACCCCCAAATGGTTCAAATTGTAATGTTGGATAATAACAATACTCTGTAAAGACAAACATTATGTATTCGTTTAAATTTCGGTGAAGATGCACCTAATAGAATAAATAAAGCAACAAACCAACTAACTAACCAGGAAAGCCAGCATGGTTTACAAATGGTGGTATAGGCTGAGGACCTGCAAATGAAGGGCCATTAGGTGGGATGGAGCTCATCACTCCCGTTGGAAAAATCCTTGTCTGGTGTAAATGAGGATCTCTGGTATGTGCAAAACTTGGGCGATCCTGATCAGTCCTGCTGCCATAATTATGATAAGAACAATCACTACGGGGATGGTGCCCAAAATTACCCCTGCGAGATGGACTTCTATGTTCAATCATTGGTGACACAAAACTCCCAACTGGGGGCCTTGCACCCCAGTTATTATTCCTGTAAGGATCTCTTGGCATAAGTGCTGGGACCCCAGCCACCCCATTAGCAAAGCTAGTTGAAGGGATATGAAATACAGGAAAAGGAGGTGGTGGTGGTGGTGGTGTTGGTGGTGGAGAAGGAGCAGGGAAGCTCCTCACTGCATGAACAGGGCCAGCACCATTATTGCCATTGATGCCTCCACGCTTTATTGGTCTTTGTCTACCAGCCCCACCATGATTTGATGATGGATTAGGTTTTGCATTCCCAGTCCCAGCTCCAGCTGCTTGCTTCCGAGGAGACTGTGAAGCAACAGGCCACTGCAAAAGTCACACGCACGCCAGTTACCAACTAATTTTGCATATATAATATCATCATCAAACAAACAAGCTTTTGCTAGGTAACTAATAAAAATTCAGCGAGATCAGCACAAATTAAATTAGATATTCTATTCCTTTTAGATTTCAGTTTCTTAAAAAATACAAAGTTGCTACTTTCTCCTCAGGAATTTGTGGTTATCGTAGCACATTACAGATCACAAATTAATCCAACAAAAAAATAAATCAATAAATATACCGTCATAATCATAAGGGCATAACAAAGGCATCATGTTTTTAATCAACAATAAGCTTAAGCATGGAAATCTAACCGGAGGAGTGGGCTGTGATCCATCAGAAGCAGTCTTGGAAGATGAGGCAGCGGCCTCAGGTGTCAACTTAGTGGGAGGCTTGGTGGAATCTGACAAAGCGGGCCAAGACACAGCATCCATTACCTTCACAGCAGAAGCATCTTCTGCGCCGTTCGATTGCCTCCTCCACGCGGGTTTCTTAGGTCCGACATTATTGCTCGCCTTATCAGCATTGAAGCTATCTACAGTTGCTGCGGCGGCCGTGGTGCCATCGGAATTAGAGCTTTCAACCGGTGGCGAGGGATGGGAGGATGGCTGCAGTTGGTCGGTTTCAGAGGAAGACGATGGCGACAGCAATTGGTGGACGACGGCGGCGGAGGGTGGCTGAGGCTCAGCGTCAGAGCCGCGAACGACTTGAGCCCAAGGAGAAGGCAGGTTTTTTCGCGGGAAATTAAGGTTATTGGTGGCGGCAGCGACAATGGGAGAGTGGTGATTAGAGGAAGAATCAGCTGTGGTGGTAACCATAGCTGATTGATCGGAATGCAAAATCAAGCAATAAAATCGTAAAAACAATAAAGTAAGAGAAGGAAATTTAAAAAAAAAAAAAAAAAAGGTTGAGAAGTGAGAAGGGGGCCAAAAATAAATGAAAGAATGAAAGAATGAGTGAGGGTTTTAAGTTGGGAGAATGGGATTTGATAAGGAGGATTTTATTTTATTGATCGGAATAAATTGGCATTATCGCTGCCTCGCTCGCCCCCTCACTCCCAAACACAAAACCTGCGATCCGTCACTCATCTCCCTTTTTCCTTCACTCTTAACATAAACACCAAATAGTGTAGACTCTGCACTCATTGTAGATCCTCTCTTGTATTTGTATCTACATCTATCTGACCTAAATCAGTTTTTAGGGAAAAAAAAATTACTATTATTAATCATTTTGACAAATTAATAAATATATTTAACATTTTAATATGAAAAATGAGATTCTTTTGTGATTTTTAGGGAAAAACTAAAAGTATGTGATTTTTTTAAATAAGAGTATTAAACATGTTGCTAGAATGCTAGTTATTTGTTATATTTGTTATTAATTATTAATGAGTGTCAACAAAATGTTTTTATTTGTATCTTTTTACTTTTATTTATTTTAACTTTAACAATTTTTTTTTGGGTAGGTTTTTTTTTTTTGGACATGGTCGGTAGGTTAGCTGTTACCATATTTTTTTTTCCTCTTGGACAAACGAAAATCTCATTATAGGGGCCCATATATTGTTAGTCGTCAATAGAGCCATAAAATGATAACGATTAATAATTTTATTATTGGGCCTGACCCTTATGGACCTTTGCGAATCCATAATACTTTGCTTTTAAAGACCCTTAAAGATGCCCAAAAATAATTTATGATGCAAAACATGTATTGGTCTTAGTCTAGTTGTGGTTTTAGTTGTGTCCCAAAGCTGCTTTTTTTTTTTTTTTTTGTCTAAGGCTGCTGATTTTAAAATACTACCATATTAATGCCTTTTTTTTAAAAGAATACTACCAATCCTTTTTTTTGTGTCCCATTAATATGTTTTATTAGGCTTTAATAATGAACACCATGAGATTATGCGAATTAAAGTATAAGTTGACTTATGTTACTTTGTGAATCAATCAATAGAATGTAAATGGATAAATTGTTGAGCTTCTGAGATGTAGAAGGATTGGAGCTCTTCAGCTTCCACGTAGGAAAACAGAGCGTGTGAGCTAAGCTAGCGTGTGAATAAAGTCAATAGTAATTGTAATAATAATAAGGATAATCACAACATATATACGTAATTTAGTATTTGTGGCATTGTTGATTGCCAACGGGGTTACTTCTCTTCTTCTTCTAAATTTTTTCCCAAGACACCTCTCTCTCTGACTCCCCTTTCGCCACAATCTAGATCGTTCCCCATAATACCATATGATCATATTTATATATAACGTACATTATAGCATTATTTAGGATGCAAAATAATCATTAATATCATCAGCCTCATCACAAAAAGTATATCTCTGACCTCTCATGTTTTGTTCGAGAGATGATGACACCAACAAGAAGTAAATTGCTTTCTCCCTTGAAAAGAGTAGCGGGTGAGTTTTTTTATTTCTGCAACTCTAATATTATCCTTGCCTCATTTACATGATAATCCTTCAAATATGTTAAGCTTTGTAACATTTTAATTTTTGGGCTAAACATTAGTGAATTTGATTATTAATTAATTTAGTTAAAACTAGCAGGTAGATCATCACCGAAAACGCAAGACAACGTGGATGAAGAATACCTGAAAGCATTCAGAACAAAGTCCTACGTTGATATATGCAAAAAAGTCCAAGGGCAGCTCAGAAAGATAAGAAGCAGCAGAAGCCTCTCTTCTTCTTCTTCTTCCATGTCTTCTCCGCTTCCTTTCTACATGCATCTCACAGAATATTTACTTGAACCACGGCAAGAAGTTATAGAAAAGGTGGCGGAGAAGTCAAAGGTGTATCATCTTGTGCTTGAATACTTCGAAGCCAGCTTAGAAGCATGCCAATGTTGCGACACAATCCTCCAAGGTATCCATGAAACTCGAATTGCCTATGCAAAAGTTACAAAGATCATCAAGCTAAGCAAAAATGTCCTTGATGGTATAGATGAGGATGACCAAACCCACAAAGCTATTTGTGGAGATCTTGCTTCATTTGCATTGCAAAAGAACCCTCTGTCCATTATTAGTCCCATGATGTTCCGTGAGATTCACAATAAGTACACTGTACTCCTGCATAGGTTAAAGTCAAAGAGAGGGAAAGTTCGAAGAATGTTAACCATTAAGAGAGTTTGCAAGAAAGTTGGAGGAATTGGTATTATTGCTTCGTATAGTGCTCTTATTGTTGCTTTGATAGTGTTTGCATTCCATAGCGTTGTTGGAATCATGGCAGCACCGTGTATAGTGGGTGGCTCATTTGGGTTGATGAGGAAGAAGTTCAACTTCAGCAAAACCCCTTCTTCTTCTAATGATAATAAGAGGCTTTGTGAGCAACTTGATGTTGCTGCAAGAGGGGTTTATATACTGATTAATGACTTGGATACTATGAGCCGTATGGTTAATAGGTTACACGATGAGGTGGAACACCGAAGAGAGATTGCTGATATATGTTTGAAGAGTGGGAATGGCAAATGTGAAATAGTGAAACAGGTTGTGAGGGAGTTTCACGACTATGAGTCCAACTTTTTGGATCAGTTGGAAGAGCTTGAAGAGCATATCTACCTGTGCTTCCTAACCATAAACAGATCTAGAGGACTTGTTATGCAAGAAATTGTGAAGGAGGAACAAGAAGAAATTTCTATTCCATCACACACTCCTTTGAAAGAGGAAAGCCTCACAGGTGGCTTGGCTCTTCATCCCTTTCATTGACATGCTAGTTTTGAGTGTTGACAATTTCAATTTTCAAATCATTTTTTGTATCGCTTTGACTTCCCTATAGCAGAGCATATATATTATCACACAAAGGTATATTTGGTCAAGTGTAAAAATAGATGAAATTATAGATGACATCAATATGAAATGCTACACAAACTTGAAGTTTATGTCATTTTCACCACGAACCAAATATATGCTTCAACATCAATCTATTCAACATCAAACTTGCCGAAACTAACATGGTCGAGCCCCAATGACTGTGCCACATTTAGGGGGAAAGAGGTTTCCCACCATAAGCACCTAAATGTTTTTTTATTTCTTCGAATTTGCAGCTTTCATAGTCTCCTTTAATGTGTCATCCTAAATCAAAGCATGGTTCTAATTCAACTGACTTCCCTCAATTTCTTGTACTCCTCAAGGTTAACAAGGGAAGGCTTGATCTTTAACCAATCAACAGGTTTTGGCATTATAATAGCAATGTATCCTTCCCTATCTGCCTGCAATATTGATAACATGAAATTTATAAGTGGATTGAGAAGTTAAAGGACAATTCATGGCACCAAACTTGCAAATATTCAGAAGTAGTACTAATTGTTCTCAAAGACAAATGGACCGCTAAAAGTTTATCTGCATTATATTTAACAAAAAAAAAAAAAAAAAAAAAGATAGGAACTTAGTATTGTCACCGAAGCATTTAGTAGTTCTGGCTGCTTGATCAGTTGTTGGTTCACTTCCAAAAGGGAGCCTTTGACACAGCATCTACAAGAAGTCCCCACAATTCAGAGGTAACTCAGAAAGAGAAGGGTAACATAAATAAAGGTTATATCATACCTGATAGGGAACTTACCTCACTATATAGGAATCATTTTTCGTTGAAACTTTGCATAAAGCTGTGTTAGATTCAAAGTGTTGGGCATTCTGCATAAATAATAAACCATATCTTAATACCTAGTTGAATTATTAGTACATTATAAACAAACTGATATGGCAAATATAAATGAATTCACCATAAACCTGGCATATTTTCATCATCAATGACATGTAGAGAACATAGAGAAAAACACACCTTCTTGCGCTTTCCGGTGACCTTGACCCCACTGCGATCAGACTTTCCAACATTGAAATCTGTGGATGTGATTCCACCTTCATCCTTGAAAGCAACGTGGGAAGGAGCCAAACCAATCACACACAAGCTTTAAAATCACATGAAAATGAAAAAACATTAGCAACGTGAAGGAAGAAAGATTAAGATGGCTAACAATTCTGTCATATTATACCCATTGGCGTGTCGGTAAACGTATTGATCGTGCCTTGGCTTCATAAAATCTGGATATCCAAACAACAGAGCAATGCAGTTAGATTTTAATTACTAGTTAATTAATCAATAAATTAATTGTTATTAACATCAATATGAAACAGAGGTTTAGGGTTTATGTGAAGGAGAAAGAAGTTTCCATTTGAGTGTAAGAAAAATAGTACCTAGAGCGAAGTAAATAGCAAAGTTGGATTCAACGGCAGAAGGAGGAGTTGAGGGAAGAGTCTGTACGTCGGAGAGTAGGAGCTTCGGTAACTCTTCATCTTCATATTCCTCTTCTTTCTTCTGCTTGTCTTGTTTTTGTTCGAGCTCTTTGGTTTCTGAAGAGTTTGATTCTTCGGTGATGCGGTCGGACATATTATGTTTTTTTGTTATATAAATTTAAATGAGAAATAATTTTTATAAAAAATAAGAGTGATGAGGAGAGTGAAGCAGCAGTTTACGAATTGGGAAGGCGGCAAAGAAAGTCAGCACCAGGACGTTGAGGTTTGAGGTGAGGTCAGTTAGAAGTAACCAAGAGGGGTTTAAAATATCCTGCAAATTAAAAACATTAAATCAACAAAGGATTATAATTTCACTTAAGAAAAATAAGCAACCATCAATCAATTTGGCATCAGCACTACCTAATTTAACAAATATTCGAAGTTTCAAACATCACATAAACAAATTAACAACTAGGTAGCATTGGCACTTAGGAAAACCAAGGAGTACAATTATAACAAGATAACCATGGAGTACTAAAATTCACAAACCAGTAGAGTAGTAACTAGTAGCCCCCTTATTCACAATCAAGTGTCAGCGTCAATAATAACAAAATAGAGTATACTTATAACAAGATAACCATGATCCATGGACCTGTTCTTACTTTTTCCATGCCCAGCAACCAGAGAAAGAAATTCAATTCATAAAAAATAAAAATAAAAAACACAACCTTAAATTAGCAACTCAGAATCAAGAACTAAGAACCAAGAACAAATAATCACAACACAAAACAGATCCATGGTGTTTCATCTTCATTTTTCAATGCTTCCCAAGTAATTAGCAACTCAGCAAAACAGAAAGAAGCATTAGCAAAAAAATTATGCTACAATTAAAAACAACAACAAAAAATTAGCACATAAGGATATTTCTTCGTTATTATAGCAACAACAAACAACAGCAACATCAAACAATAATATTCAATCTTTTAGAGTTATTTTTTTTAATAATCCAGATGCAACAACAGCAATTAATTAGCAATAATAGCATTCAGCATCCAAAAATTTCGAAAATTCAGCAACAGCAATAATCAAGCAGCAGTACCAAACATTCGAACAGTTAACCTTAAAAAGGAGTTAACTCATTCTCAATTCTCAAATCCCAAATCATTCTCAATTCTCAAATCATTCAAAGATCTCAATTTGAATTTTTTGAAAAAACAAAAAAGAGCAACTGAGCAACTCACGAGAGAATTGGTTCAGGTGACAACGAAGAGCTGGCGAAGAGCAATTGACGCCGCAGCTGCGAGAGTCAGGGGCGACGGAGCGCAGGGAACGGACGACCAGGGACGAGGCGGCGGACGAAGCGGCGGCGATGGGTGACAGTGAGAGAGCAGCTCGATGGTTAAGAGTTGCAGCAGCCTCTCCGTGGGTGGGGGATTAGGGCTACAACGATGAAACTTCACTTTTTATCACCGGTTCAACCAGCCGGTCCGAACCGGTTCTGAAAACTATGTAATAACCCTTTTTTTTTGGTTAACAGGTAATAATCATTCTTCTTCTTCATTTTGTTTTTTAACCATACCCTCTTCTTTTTCAAGTGTTTCAGTTTTTGTCATGTTGTCACTATTCAATGGACTAGAGGGAAAAAATTGTCAAGACCAATCAGGAAATGAAAAGTAGCTCATTCCGGCCCAAAAATAATAATGATAATACATGACCAAAAATAAATAAAAAATAATACTAATGGAACTTGTTGATAGTTAAATAACGTATAGTATAATAGTAACCTAAAGTTTTAATTTTATTGTGTTTGTTCAACAGTATTATTTGAAACTTTTTCTAATCAAGCAAAAAAAATTAGGCGCTTTTAGGTATTTATATATCGTATTCGTTTATTGTAACAAGCTTGTATTGCCAAAGTGTACCACTGGTGATACATTTATTATTTCTCTAAAAATGCAATAATTCACCAGTTTTACGTAAGCCCTCCAAAAGATGTCATTCCCGCATGCTCAGGCCAGGTCGCCAAAGCAAAAAACTTTATTGAATGGGGTATATGCCATTATGCTCATTCAAGTGAATGAAAAATTGTTTTAGACAATAATCGAATAAATAATATCAGGCATCATGATTCATCACCCTTATAGACTTATGGTTTATACATTTAAATCCACCGATTTATTATTCATAAAAGGAGCATTTATGACATTTACTTCCAATACGAAACATTGACACTATTCTTGGTACACCACTACACTGCAAATGCTAATAAGTAATAACTACACGGGTGGAGATACAACTTTTACAACAAGTAGTGAGGGGATTCTTCATTTTTTACACTCTTTGCACCAACCAATGGATCAATGACCTTCCTCCATGCGTTGAAATCAATGGCGGATCCGGTATCAGGCAATAAGAATCCATTCACATAGAAGAAAGGTGTTCCATACACCCCTCTTGAAGCTGAATACTGCATTTTTTTCAATCAAGAAATTAATTTTGCTATCAATGTAGCATGAAAATCACGTATTTGATTCGAATAATAAAATTCGAACTGTGAATGGTTATAAGATGGAATATGAGATTTAGTCTTACCTTGAAAGAAACCCTGGTTTGATAATCACTTTGGGTGTCATTGAATCCATTCTTTATGGCAGTATGATAAGAGCTGCCAGCTACTTTTGCTGCAGAATTCACTATCTTCTCAACAATAGAAGCCCTCGACAAGTTCCTTGTTGGAGCATTGTAGAATTTCTCCTGATAAATCATACCAGCAGAATTGGTAAGCATTAAATAAGGCTGAACTTACAAACATCCAAACAATTGAAAAAGCTGAAAGCTTAATTAGGTCAATGCCTATTGTCTACTGATCAATTAACAGTGTTAAAAACAAGAATTGAGAATACACATAGTAATACTAACCTGGTGCTTAAAGAACCAGTCCAACAAGGGGAATGTTGCAGATGAATTCAATCCATTCACAATGTGCAAAGCACGAGACGCAACATAAGCATTGTCATGATAACTGCAATTCTCAAAATAAAATAAAATCTATATTAATATACCGATACAAAAAACGCATATTCATAGAGAACAGGATATATCATTTACTCCATGTAGCACAACTAGACAAAACCAACCGCCTAAAAAGCTATGATATAGTATTTCGAAATCAGAATTTCACAAAATAATACCTAGAGGCTAGCTTATCAATGAATGTTTTGCTATAACTATGAGGAATTCTATAACCAAAAATAAATAAATGTATAAAATGAATCAATCTATTATTAATTCAGTAAATGAAGTAAAATATGAACAGGGAAATATCTTTATTGTTTTAACTTTTAACATCTTAAAAATAAATAATTATTCCTTATCTAATCTAATAATAATTAATAAAATGCTTTAGAGATCCTTGACCTTTTGTATGGCCACCTAACCAGTAATCTATAACGAGGATTAAGCCAATATGCAATTTCTCAGCAATGTTAAGGATCAGAGAAAAGAGAATTAGTTAATAAGTAAGAGAGACTGACGGTAAAGGAAGGAGGTGAACAACTAGTTGAACTCGATTGCCATAATAGTGGATAGCTTTCCTGAGTGGGGGCCAAGAATCCCTGCTATCAGGGCACACCGGATCATAGAAGGCTTCGATAAAAACGGTATCATCCCAATCGAATGGGCGAGGCTGGTACACGAACCCTTCCAATCTTGAGGGCGGAATATAATCGGCACCACCCTTCAAAACCAGTAACTGCAGTACGGATGATATCAGTATCAGTATCATCGAAGTTGCAGGCTTTGTCATCTGCATCTCTGAGACTGAGTCCACCTTCCCACAAAGCAAGAGTCAAAACTCAAACACACAACTGGCTTGGACTTCACTTTCTGTCTGCACGAAAATGTGGTTGTTATTTTCTATTTAACAAGGTTCTGAAACCGGTCTAACCGTGAACCGGTGCCAAGTCCGGTCCGGATTGATATCCGAAACCATAAAATTGAAACCGCTCAAGAACCGTTGAACCGTCTGAGAACCGGTCGGTCGGGCCGAACCGGGACTCGGACGGTTTTCTCATGAGGACGTCGTTTGATCTTAGGAATTAGGATAAAGAAAAAACGAAAAGTCAAAAAAGAGGTAACGTGCTTCTTCAGTTCTTAAACAACAAGAAGAAAAGAAAAGAATATTAAAAAAAACGGAGAAGTAGTAGAACGAGAGAGGAAGTGAAAAAATGGAGAATGAAAGTGAGGAAACAATTGAATAATGAAGTATGAGGATAGAGAAGCATGAAGGAGCATAAAGTGAGTGATTAATGAATGTGCTACTATTGGTAGATATGTATGAAGTATGAACTATGAAGTATGAAAGAGAGCATAAAGAAGTAAAGTTGCCTCCACGGCAAAAGTGAAGAACGGCGCAGTGCTTACCATTAGGGTAAAATTCATCAATGGGCCAGGCCCATTTAAATTGTTGTTGGTGACCAAAGTTTATTTCTAAGTTGGCACTAGTTCGGATAACAAAAAAAAAAAAAGGTTGCACTAGTTCATGTAAAAAAAAATGGCATAATTCAAGTTTAAAAAAAAGGTGACACAAGTTTTTTTTTATATATACTTTTATTTTTATTATGCTGAGTTTATACATATGTTTAAAATATAGATATAATATATAGGGAAAAGGACAATTTCGTCCCCGACCTTTTAAAAGTTGGACAAAATTAACCTCCAGGTTTGGGAAATACCCTAAGGTCCCTCACCGTTTAAAAAAGAAGACA
>JASCZI010090773.1:0-37131 GCA_036250425.1 Stylosanthes scabra
CGCTCCGCACTCAACCCGCTCCGCTACGGGTAGGGTTGACAATCCGATCCGAACGGGTTGGATCGGGTTGGATACCCGCGGATAGGGTTAGTGCTGCCAGCCCTACATGGCACCCTCCCTCTACACTACACTACACACACACTTTCTTTTTATTCTCTCTTCAGCGCTTGTAGGGGGACTCGATCCCCTTCATGTTGATGCAGCTTCTAGCGGTCTCCCTGACCACCTGGCCTAAGGCCTGGCTGCAACCAAGTGATCACTTTATATAGCCTTAGGAGAATTCCCAGCAATGATGGTTTTAGGGCCTTAGTTGAGTTTCATAATTGCAGCTCAATTATATCTGGGCCCAGGCCCGTACTTCTTTATTTTTGATTCAGGTGTCCACCATCCACAAAGACATAGTACAATTAATTGCATAAAGAATCTAATATTGAAAACATGAAAATATTGGCTCAAGTGAGTAAAAGTGAGTAATTTTATGGAGTGGGCATCATTGAAGTTTGAGTTTGCAAGGAAGGAGATTGGTCTCACATCGTCCCTTCCTGGTTCCTTATACTCTTCTCAAAGCACTCTAGAATCCATTGGTCAAAACATTCCAGTGCTTATCGGAATAGAAGAACCGATGATTGTGATATAGATTTTTAAGAGTGGCACAAATTAATTAATTAATTAAAATCTGAATCATACTTTGGCACCAATTCTACATAACCAGTGGTCCAAAAGGGACAACAGTTGTGAGCCCAACGTAGAAGAGTTGCGTCGTTTTCATGCTAAAAGAGGTGCAACCAATGGCTTGTCACTCAGTCTCCTAATATGGCTCACTCTCATTCTTGGACCCTTCTTAACTTGTAACCATCCGCTGCCACCATCCATCCCTTTTCCATTAAAAGCATTTGCTGTTCCTTTCTCACTGGCCCACCCTTTTTTTTTGTCCACAAAATTTTTGGATCAACGAAAATATGAATTGGATTTAATGTTCATGTGGAGATCCCTAATAAGTTTTTGTTTTTTTTTTAATGTCAAAAGGTAAATGAATTTTAAATCCTTCATTTATTACTTTTGACATTCAGCATGTTATATGTACATTCAATTTCAACGAAAATGATATCACAAAATACTTATACTACACTAGAACACTCAGTTTTTATTTATTTATTTTTTGAAAAACATATGATTTTTACTTACTAAAGAGAAAAGACAATTCTCTCATTTTAATTTCACTAAATTTTTACGAAACCTTAGTGGATTTCAAGCCAAAGTCTTTGCATGTCTGTCCTATAAGAAGTCCTTATATAAGACTAAGGAGATACTTTGCATTGTAGCAAATATAAGTCAACTACTATGCAGCTGCAGGCATACACACTATTTTTTAAGGATATAAATGAAGACATATATTTAAACAACTCAAATAATTACCTCTTAAACTTAGTCTTGTAGTTTGTATTATTGTGTCTTTAATGTTCTGAATCCAGCTTTCTTCTTCCTTTTTTTTTTATTTATAAAAAAACTGATATTCATATTTATAGTAAGAACAACAAAAGTAACATGCTCTAATTCCCCAAACAAATAATGGTCCTAATGGAGTGGTGGAGTGACTTTAGCCCGTTGAATCAAAAAACAAATAAAATTAGGTCCTTGTTTTAAAAAGGTGATAGTGTACGAATTTATGTGATTCTCATTATTTGCAATAAGAACCAACCACCCAAAGTTCTATTTGATTGAACACTTTCTTTACTTAGAATGCTTCCCCCTCATTCCTTCACGCTTGTCTCCTTCTCATCCAATTCCAATTCTTATTTATTTATTTAACTATTAATATTAAAACAACCATCAACAACTTGGATGTTCTTAACAACACTTGCTTTCTTTTGATCACAAATAAAAAGAGATTAAAGTGGGTACTAGTTCAAGATGGTCTTGATTCTTCATAGAATTTCAATATCCAAATATAAGTATAGGCTCACTGGCAGTGGGAGTGGACCTCTCTTGAAACAGAGTCCCCCCAAAGCCAGTCATCGCCAACAACCACAACAAAACCCATTTATCCAATTTTAACCACAACAAAAGATCAAATAAATCTAATTCTTGTTTTTAATAGTATGCCAAAACTTTTTAAATTAACAGCACCAGGCCACCACCCCTTTATAAACCTGATTAATGATTAATGATACTAATAATATTAATATTAATCAATTTAACCGCAAATCGGTCCGATTCATCCACCACCACCTTATGCGTTGCGGTTCAGCCGTAGAACCCGGTTTGGCTCCAAACGGCATCGCGAACCCGCCGCATGTCGCGGCCCTTCAACGTGCGACCTACTCCTTCAAAAACAGAGTTCGCCGCCATCTTCCGGCTGCGAGCCAAGTACTCGTGCGGCGGAACCATCTCAGAATCGCCGTCGTCGTCTTCATTGTCAAAACCGTCGTTCATCTCGTGCAGCGATTCCACCGAATCCACTCGGAGTATCTTGCTCCAATCCGGCACGTTCACCGGCGCAGATGCCGCCACGTGGCGACCCCGACGCGAAGAAACGGCGTCGTGCTGCGCGCGGTACTGGTGCACGATCCTCGAGGAGGAGGTGTTCATGACGCCATTATTGTTAGTCCCAGCCACCGGATCCTCGAAAGCGAGGGAGAGTCCTCCGACGTGGCGATGGTGCGGGTGGTCGTCCTTGCGGCTGGGAGAGGCGCGTGGGTCCCAGTCGTCGTGTGAGAGAGTGAGGTGACGGTCATGATCCTCCGAAGAGGACCAGATGTCCTCTTCCCGGAACTCGGAAGATTCGGAGGCGGTGGAAGCGTGGGAGTAGGTGGTGGTGGTACCGAGGAAGCGCTCGCTTCGCGCGGTAGTGAGCTTGCGGCCTTTGGCCATGTAGCGAAGCCGATAAACCAAGCCAAGAGGGTGGAGGAGGGTGGTGGTGGTGGTAGTTGTTTTTGATGAGAAGAGACTTACCTTACCTTACCCCTTCTTACCTGACTTGGTTTTGGCATAAGCTTTGTGTTACGTGCTGCCTCCATATTTATAGCCTTTTCTTTCTTTTCTTTTCATTTCATTTCAATTTCAATTTCCCCTGCATTTTCTCTGCATTTCCCATTTTCCCCCTCGCTCTCTTGTTTCAATATGTAATTTTCCCCTTTCGTCTGTGCTTCTTAATCATTTTTTTGAGTTCGATTCTTTATAAAAAATAAAATAAAACTTGCTTGCTTAAGAGAGTTGTTTATCTTTTATCTATATTATTCAAGAGATTAGTCATTAATCTTGGTGCACAAAAAGAAAATGTAATATTCCCATTTTATCCATAAATAAATACAAGTCTCCTTTCATCAAATAAAATCCGAGAAAAATGCTATTCGCATTTTCTAATTAATTCGATCACATACCCTTCTAACAATTGGGTATATCATATATGTCATTGAATTGACTCAAATTAAAGTTGGTTTTCTCTTTTTAGTGTTACAAGGAATTCAAAATCGAGTCAAGGAAAATCAGAGAATCTAATTACTTTAAGTGATGATATTAGTTGGATAATTATTCCTAAGTTTAAAAAAAAAAATTTTTTTAGCTCTAAATTGTATAATTTTGTTTTAGAATAGATATTTCATGAAATGAAAAAGAAAACAACTTCAAAAGTGTTAGAAATGTTTAAATTATTCAACTATAAAATTTATCAAACATTTAATACATGATCAAACATATTATATAATTACTGGACAAAAAAATAACATATATAAAATAGAGAAAAGTTCAAAGGTTAAAGATAAATAAAATTTAGATAAAATGTGACTAAAATTAACATAAAAATGTTAAAATACTAACGCTCTTAATAAAAGAATTATAATTTGATTAATATTAATTTGAATATAAAATAAAGAAAGAAATTTTTTATTACCAAACATATTTTTAAAGAAAAAAAAAGAGTAGCCGGTCAAAAACAAACACAAATTAAATGCTTGTGGTACGTCACTTGAAATGACAGTAAGACAAGATCAAACGGCTGAATGGCATTGGTTTATATGCATCATCAAAAGCATCTGTTTTACGATAACCATACGAAATCCAAACCCATTAATTGAAGAATGTTACTCAAATTAAGGTTGCATTTTGTTTTATTAAAACAATTAAAAACTTATTTAATAGTAAATATATATATATATATATATATATATATTATTCTATTTAGCTTTCCAGAAATGTAATGCAATTTTTTCAATATCCGGAAGGTATATCAGTCTTATTGAAAAATTGAAAACTAATTCAATATAACCCTTTCTAATTTTATCGACCAAAATATGGTTTAATTCAATTTTAAATTTTGTGAAAAAAAATGGAACAAATACACCACAAACGCACCAAAATTTTAAAATTATTTCGTTAAATTTAATTTTAAAAGTTTATCTAGAAACATTATTAAGTGTCACTTATTAGGGCCCTTAATAGGCACTCATTAATGAATTTAATAAATAATTATAATTAAAATTTATTAGGATTTATTTATGATATACTGACAAAAGTATTTTATATTGTCATTTAGTCGATTTTTGTTTTCATGATTATTCTGGTATTAGTGGTTATTAAATTAAAGTCAATATCGAGTAAATGTTGTAGCATTCTTCCATTAATTGATAATACAAAACAAAAGTTACATATGGTGGATAATCTAATTTAATTAAATAGTATACGAACAGTAAAATCAAACAACATATATAAAAATACATATTTGGTATTTTATAAAAACTTATAATTATACTCCTATAAATAATTTAAATTTAAGTATTTTAATATAACATATTTAATTTTTCTAATTGCTAATTATTTATTTATAAATTATTGTTTGAATACATATCTATTTAATCTCTCCATCACTAATTTACTAGGTTACAGCTCATATATAAAAGCTCATTGTCATCCGTACAATAGAAATATGATAAGAACAATGGTATAAGAATTATTAAAAAGTTGAATATTTATTCACGTTTAGTATTGATTATTAATTATTAATAGTAATACATGTCTGTATACAACAATTTCAAAATAATACTAGTACGAATAGTACTAGATAATAAATATAATATTAGTCAACAATTAATTAATAAATTTATCATGCAAAAATCATTCAAATGAACATAGATTATTAAAATAATAAAAGGTTAATCATTAAAAATAACAGAAAATATGTCGTCAAAAAAATAATAAACAATAGAGAGTTGGTTGCTATTATTCAAGAAACTATTGTTCAACCATAATTTCTCTAATAAAAATAATAATAATAATTAAGAAGGTAGACGATGATTAATTAAATAGCACAACAGTTATATATAATAATGTGTATGATGGAGCTAATTTATTTAATTTACATAATAGTATCAGCTTCAATTCAAGGGCGGTTGCTGGAAAATGTAAATTCATTTCTGGGACAAGTGTTATATCTGTTTCTTATTTAATACTTTATCTGCTTTTAATAACATTTTTAACAGTTTTTATTTTTAAAAAAATATCTTTCATTCTTAAAAAATATTCCTTGTCTTTTAAAGTTTTAATATTTGACGCAACTTTTTTTTACTTTATTTTAGCAATTGTAATAATCAGGAATTCAGGATCTGTATGTTATTACATGTATGTGATGGAGATTTTATTACAATTTATTCGCCCCATTCTATTTGTGTGTTGTTACTTCATTCATTAGTTATTCAGAAAAAATATCCCCACTCCGCTATGTGACGTGTGTTCGTTTCTTCAATTAAGTTTCCGTTTTAGTCGTTGGTCGCCATAATTAGCATAAAAGGATTTATTTTTGTTTTCCACTTCTAGTTACTTGAATTGACTTGTGAGGCTGGCCTTCACTCATTTTCGAAATTAATAACAATGCAAGAAGAAGCCAATTTAATTTTGGTGGTGGAGATTTATGGTGCTGTCCAATGAAATATCGCCTAAGAGGATTACAATACCTATAAACCATTCATTAGTCAACTTATAGTTATACGAGCTTTCTTTCTTTAGCTGATACTATATTCAACTTTAATCTTATTATCGCCTTCACTAACTACCATTTTTAAAGACGGACATTAGTTTATTATAATCTTAAATCAGTTACATAAGACTTAAGTATATATTGAACGTTTCAGATTTTATTTTGTCATTCTCATTTGGAACTATTGCTCTCATTCGTCCAGTTTTTAAATGGGACAAATTTAAATCTCTTATAAACCTTGCTAAATTTTGATAAATAATTGCATTTGATGACATTGACATCTATGAGACTAATAATAGCTTTCATTTTCATATTCAATCTTCTTACAATTAACATTCAATTATATTTTATTATTTGATTAATTATTTAATTATTGCCTTATTAATTAAAAAAGAAGAATGCTAATAAAGAACCAACACTTTTTAGCATAAAAAATGGAAAATTAAATAGCATTAATTAAAAAAAATATTGATCACATGAAATTCCGCTAAATGTATAACATGTCATTCATCTTCTTGAAAAATTGATAAGCATATTTTGTTTCACGAGGAGATAAAACAAAATAAAAAGCCATTAATAAATTATGGGTGACAAGAGATGAATACATGTCCATATCTATTTTTCTTGTTATGCTAAAACGACAACAATAGAAATGAGATATTATTTATTGGGTAATGCTAGGAACCAACGTTAGGGGTTCAATAGAGAGTCAATGAATATAATTAGAAAAATAATGAGTAATAAAAGAAAAAAAAATAATATTGACTTTCTATTATTTTCTAATATGAACTCACAAGACTTTTTCTTATTTAATTTGTACCTCTTATTTTTTTTAGGGTATTATAAGAACTAAGATCATAGCTTCAGGCTAATCACTTAATCCTTTTCGAATATTTTTTTGACATAATTATATTCTCTTATTTATATATGTTGTTTTTAAAATTTAAATTTAAAATTAAACACTTAAATAATGTACCTCTTATATTCAACAACAATGTCGCTCATTATTTATGTAATAATAACTTCTATTTGAATTGAGTACTTTTTAAGAGTTTGTATCATTTTTATTATTCTAATAAGCTAATTTTAATAAATAATTAACACTCTCGAATACAAGCTAACGACAATTGTTGCTAGTAATTGGGATTTAAAATTAAATAGAGTAAACACCCATTCCCATCCCTTAACATTTTTGTTTGGTCCAAAACGGGGATTGGAAGGGTATTTACTCAATTAAATATAAAGTTAAACAATAATGCTAAGTAACCAACAAAAATTCAGCCAATATTAGCCAACAATTTAAATTGAATGTTATGTTTTTTTAAATTTTAAATATTCAGTTTTTCTAAGTTTTGAATGTTCTATTTTTATTATTGGTTGTTTTAGGTTTCGAATGTTATATTTCTAAAATAGTTACATATGTTCCACTGGCTTTTATCATAGATGTTCTATAACCAATACTTATGAATGTTCTATTTTTATTGATTGATTTATTGATTTTAAAAATATTCATTACCTATATTTTTTCAAAGTTAAATCATCCTATTACTAGCTACAAAGCTATTTTATAGCATTAAAATGGATACAGAAAATTGAATTCATGCAGAATTGATTGATTTTTTTATATAAATACGAAAGAGTACGTGAAATGAAATGAAGCAAGACAAGCCGTCCATGTGGGTAGAAGGTTTGTCAAACTAACATGTCCTGCGTCCTCTAAGATGCCACCACGTGTAAGATTCCAAAGGCTGTGGCTATGATTGCCACGGTGGCACACGATGACAGGTTGTAATTATTTTAGTGAAAACAAGGCAAGCTAATTTTGCTGAAAATAATGGCGATAATGACACCATCCCCCTACCCATAATTGATGGTTTAGGCAAGTTGCCGTTATGATTAGAGCTAAACTAATCCCACTTCTCACGTAGCTAATGACAATGGGCTTTGCATAAAGCACCTTCTTTCAAAGTCCTCCATCTTCCATGCCCCCTATTTACTAAGTAAGATATTAGATATAGCAACCCACATTCAGCGGTTCACAATTACGTATCGCTCCGTGTGGGACCCACTCTCCTATTCTCTATTGAAAAAACAAACAATCTTATCATGTAATAATACTAATATAATTACACAATTGCTTCATATCTTCATCATTTCTATAAAATGAATAATAATAATTAGTATTATTATTCACCATATAATTAAGGTACTTCAGAATCAATAGGGTCACGGGCCCTGGGCTCAGGCCCAGTACAAATGAGTAAAGCTTTTACCCTTACGGGCAACACTCTGTGATGATGGTAGTTGTGGAGGAAGGGGGTCACTGTGTCTAAAAGTGCCATTTTTGAATGTATGATTGGGAGTTATAGCAAATATTGTTGGGCCTTGGAGTGTTAAGTGGCAGTGAGTGGGTCATATACGAGTTTCACTGTGACTAAGTTATTAGGACCCACACGAAAAATGGTTGAATGGAAGGACATGAGTGCAGCCAAGCATCCTATGCTGTTCTTTAATTCCCCGTCACCCATTCCCATGATCCCTATTTCTATTTCATTAAAGTTACAAAACCACTTTCCTTTCTTTTATTTCTTGGAGCCTAGCTTATCATTTCTTAGTTGCATTGTATAGCCTCAACCTGAAAAAACTGAATGGGCTTTTGTAAATTGAATAGGCTAATTTAAAAAATTAGGCACTGGCGGCTGAGGTAAAATTATGTTATCGTCCCACATTTTAGGACACAGAGTCCCTTGTTATTATGTTGGGCGCTGAATAGTGAATCCATACACAACAAACTTTGCAAGGGGCATGGTATGAATGATCCACACACGTGTAATTATTATTAATTCACTTTTTGTATTTAATGAATAAGCCATGCATGTATACTTAAAAAAAGGGACCAGTTTAAACAGTTGGTACTTTTCATATGTAGATAGCATTGGTAAAACATCTATGGCTTTAGCAATAATTCCATGAAGGACATTTATTAAGTGTGAGAATAAAAGACAGTCAGAGAGAATAAAGGGAATGGCCGAATAATAGGTAGCAATTATTCTATAACGCTTATTATTTAGCATGTTACTATTTTTTTGTTATTTATAGAAGTTAGGAAACTATATAAATGCTTGAAATAATAATGTATTCAATTCATTCATTATCAAAATACAATTCACATACAAAGTAGTCTTTCATAATTTTTTTTCTTTTTTTTTTCTCTTTACAAATATATAGTGAGTGCATTATTGTGAATAGTGTTTAATTTCATATTATTTTGTAGCTATTAGAAGTCTAAATTCCGCTGCAGACTCAACAATTGGTATCAAGAGTCAACGTTATATTATTCATTATTTGAGTGGTAAAATTCAATTTTGAATATAATGACTTCTACTAGTGGTAATGTCAAAGTAGGCAAATATGAGATCGAGAAGTTCAATGGAAAAAATGATTTTTCCTACTGGAGGATGCAGATGAAAAATCTGCTTATATCACAAAAGTTACACAAGGCACTGGCGGGAAAAGAGAAGAAGCCGGAAGAAATGAAAGATGAGGATTGGGAAGAATTAGATCTTGAGGCACGGGCTGCAATAATCTTATGCCTTGAGAGGGATGTTGCTTTCTTGGTGAACGAAGAAGCAACTGCAGCAGGCGTCTGGACAAAGTTAGAGAGTAACTTCATGACGAATACTCTAACTAACAGGATCTACTTAAAATCCAAATTGTATACATGCAAGATGGAGGAATGCACCTCAATCCAAGAATATATCAATAAGTTTGATAGGATTATATCAAACTTAAAGGATATAGATGTGAAGGTTGATGATGAAGATTAGACACTCATATTGTTACTTTCGTTACCAAAGTCCTATGAAAATCTGGTGCAGACATTGATGCTGGTGGGTGACACTCTGACCATGGATGAGACGAGGGCATCACTTTTAGCGGATGATCTACGTAAGGTTGCTACAAGTGTAATGTCATCCTCAAATGGAAGAGAGTATAATGATCAAGCACAAGGATTGTTCGCAGCTAGAGGAAGGACTAATGAAAGAGGAAAAGGTAATAAGCGTGGAAAGTCAAGGCCAAAATCTAGACCTCACGCGGAGAGAACATGCTTTAAATGTGGTGAGCCTGGACACTTCAAAGCAAATTGTCCAAATAAGAAGATTACTTTCAAGAAACAGAACAATGACAACCCAAAAGAAAAGCAAGAAGCAAGCTACATCTCAAATGATGAGGAAGATTATTACTCTGTGACAGAACAATCTTATGAAATCTTCGATAAGTGGATTCTTGATTCAGGAGCATCTCACCATATGTGCCCAAATAGGAAGTGGTTTACTACCTATCAAAGCATAAATGGTGGCACAGTTTTAATGGGCAATGATCATGCTGTAAAACTGTGGTGTTGGGTACTGTAAGAATCAAGATGCATGATGGTGTCGTAAGAACCTTAAAGGATGTGAGACATATTCCAGACTTGCGGAAAAATCTGATCTCCATAGGTTTGTTGGAGAAAAATGGTTACAAAATAGTTGCGGAAAATGGGGTACTGAAAGTTGTTCGTGCTTCTTTGGTAGTGATGAAAGGAGTTCGTCACGGTAATCTTTATTCTCTTTTGGAGACAACGGTTATAGGTGAGTTAGCAGTTGGAATCGGTGGAAGTAGACATCAAACAGATTGCACGAGAATATGGCACATGCGGCTTGGACATATGTCAGAGAAAGGTCTATCATTGCTTTGTGGACAAGGCTTGCTGAAGAATATGAAGAAACCACAAATGAAATTTTGTGAGCATTGCGTGTATGGAAAGGCACATAGGGTGAAGTTTTCTACAAGCAAGCACAAAAGCAGAGGGTTGTTAGACTACGTGCATACTGATGTTTGGGGCCCGGCTAAAGTTACTTCCAAGGGTGGTTTCAGGTATTTTGTTACTTTTGTTGATGATTATTCCAGATATATTTGGATTTACTTCCTCAAACATAAGAATGAGGTATTCGACAATTTTAAACGGTGGAGAGCAATGGTTGAAAATCGAACGAGTAGGAAGTTGAAAACTCTACGATCAGATAATGGCACAGAGTACACGGATGGAGCTTTCAAGGGGTTCTGTGATCGAGAAGGCATTGCAAGACACTGGACAGTTAGAGAAACACCACAACAGAATGGAGTCGTCGAACGACTGAATCGTACGCTACTTGAGAAGGTAAGGTGTATGCGCTCTAATTCCGGGTTAGGCAGAGAATGGTGGGCGGAGTCGGTTGTTACAGCTTGCTACATAGTGAACCGATCCCCACATTCTTCTCTAGATGGAGACACACCATATAAGGTGTGGTCAGGAGAACATGCAGATTACGAGAAACTCAGAGTCTTTGGATGCACAGCCTATTATCATGTCAAAGATAATAAGCTTGATGATAGAGCTAAGAAGGCAATCTTTTTGGGGTATCCAAGAGGGATTCAAGGCTATCGTCTTTGAAGCATAAATGATTCTAAGTTTGTAATTAGCAGAGATGTTACCTTTGATGAACGATCTATGGTAGCTTTGTCTAAAGATAAGGTGGCAGATGATGGTGATGTTGGAAAAACTTCAAATACCCAAGTGGTGGAGATAGAGTCTAAATAGCAACAAATAGACTCTAGTAATGTTCAGGTGGAGCATCCTAATGCTACTCGAGATGACGCAGATGACGAACTTGATCATGAGGAAATTCAGCGAGAAAATGCGCATGCATTACAACAGCAACAGCAGGATTCTTTGACATCTACTAGGCCAAAGAGGAATTATAAATTCGTTCAGAAGTTCGGGTCAGACAAGCCTCTGAGACATTATTGGCAGGTACACTTGGTAGATTATGCACTCTCGGTGGAGGATGATGAGCCGGTCACCTTCAAACATGCTATCAAAGACAAAGATAGAGAGAATTGGTTGGTCGCCATGGAGGAAGAAATGAAATCTCTTCATAAGAACAAGACATGGGAGGTGGTCCCGTTGCCGGTGGGAAAGACTGCAATTGGTTGTAAATGAGTGTATAAAAGAAAAGAAGATCCTACTAAGTCAGATGGTACAAGATTCAAAGCTAGGTTAGTAGCTGAAGGATTTGCACAGAAAGAAGGTGTTGATTACAATGAGATATTTTCTCCTGTGGTGAAACACGCTTCCATACGGGTGCTTTTAAGTCTTGTCGCTCATGGTGATCTTGAGTTGGAACAACTAGATGTGAAGACCGCGTTCTTGCACGGTGACTTAGAGGAAGAAATCTACATGTATCAACTTGAGGGTTTCAAGGTTGAGGGTAAAGAAAATCAGGTATGTCGCTTAAGAAAATCGCTATATGGATTGAAACAATCTCATCGGCAATGGTATAAGCGATTTGACTCCTTTATGTTGAAACAAGGTTTTTCCAGAAGTAATTATGATTGTTGTGTATACATTCGTAAGCTTCTTGGAGGTGATTATATATATCTTCTATTGTATATGGATGACATGCTTATTGCTTCTAAGAGCAAGGTGGAGATAGAAATGTTAAAGGTTCAACTTGGTAAAGAATTTGAAACAAAAGACTTGGGTGCTGCACGGAAAATATTAGGCATGGAAATTAAAAGAGAGAGATCAAGCCGAAAATTGTTCTTGAGCCAAGGAGGATACATTGAGCGCGTCATTGAAAGGTTTGAAATGAAAAATGCTAAATCGGTAGTAACGCCGTTGGCTCCACATTTTAGGCTTTCTGGTAAACAATCTCCCACAACAGCAGAGGATAATGCTTACATGGAAAATGTACCTTATACTAGTGCAGTCAGTAGCCTAATGTATGCTATGGTGCGTACACGCCCGGATATTTCGCAGGCAGTCAGTGTTGTTAGCAGGTTCATAGCAAACCCAGGTAAGGCACACTGGGAAGCAGTCAAGTGGATATTAAGATACTTGAAGGGCACCATTGACACAGGTTTATGCTTTAGTGGAAAATCATGTCCAATCAGCGGCTTTGTTGATTTTGATTATGCTGGTGATCTAGATAGAAGACGTTCTACGACTATGTATATAAAATACATGGTGCTCCGATTAGTTGCCGATCGATGTTACAAGCTACAGTGGACTATCTACTACAGAGGCTAAGTACATGGCAGTAGCAGAAGGGGTGAAAGAAGCACTGTGGCTAAGGGGTCTTCTAGATGATTTGGGGCTGAAGCAAGATTGCGTGGATCTGAATTGTGATAGTCAAAGTGCAATTCATTTGGCAAAAAATCAAGTTCATCATGCTCGTACCAAGCATATTGATGTTAGATATCACTTCGTTCGTGATGTTATGGAGAAAGGTGACATTTCTCTTGTAAAAGTACACACGGATGAAAATTCCGCTGACATGTTGACTAAAGTGGTGTCAGGAAGCAAGTTCCAACACTGTTTGGAATTGCTCAATATTGTTCCATATTAGGCATTACATGGAGAAATAGAGGAACTACGATTGGTTTGATGCTGAACAAGGGTACGTAAGTAGTCATTGTCAAATGATGCAATCGGATACGAATACTACACCTTGATCGTCCAAAATTTGAGTAGATTTCAAATTGTGAACGAGGTGGAGAATTGTGATATTAAAAGAGAGGTAGAGAGAATAAAGAGAATAGCTGAATAATAAGTAGCAATTGTTCTATAACGTTTATTATTTAGCATGTTACTATTTTTCTTGTTATTTATAGAAGTTAGGAAACTATATAAATGCTTGAAATCATAATGTATTCAATTCATTCATTATCAAAATACAATTCACATACAAAATAGTCTTTCATAAATTTTTTTTTTCTTTACAAATATATAGTAAATACATTATTGTGAGTAGTGTTTAATTTCATATTACTTTGTAGTTATTAGAAGTACAAATTCCACTGCAAACTCAATATTAAGTTCCAGAGATTCTTCCGTGGACAAGGACCACTAGACCCAACAGTAATAACTAATAATAAGGTGCATGATTGTATAATATATAATGAAGTTTTTCTGTTGTTATTACTGTAAGGAAATAAGGCATAAGTTAATAATAAATTTAAACCTTATCCACTTGAATTGAATTTGAGTATTTGACGACAGACTTTTCTCTCTATAAATGAATGCGTACAGAATAATGATGATAAGGTTTATCTCCATCACACTCTGAATCTTGGATTCTATATATATAGAGTCTGATAAAGTTGAACTTGGATCTACATATATATATATCCATAATCCATAATAAACTAATAGTCCATGTCTCCATCCATTCTCAAGATTCCAGAGGGGCCATTTCATAAATCATAATACAATTTTCTTTTCAGTATGTACATACATATATATATATAACATCAAATACTATTAAAATAAAATAAAAAATCTGTTAGCAGCTAGCTAGCTAGGCCATATATATCTTCCCGCCAAATATATCCAAATGAGTCCCTATCAATGGATTCCACCACTTGCAGATTTCGGCCTAATTTCTGTTCCCAAAATTATATTCAGTGGTAACAGAGCATGGTGGCCTTGATTAATTTTTGTGTTAGTTAGGCCCCACATAGAATGTGATGTATCAATATTCATTTGAAACTAACAACACTCTAGCTATACAATTGAACCGCCCTTATAATTTTCTCAATATTTGATCGTCAACTTAGTTAAAAATCACTATCACTAGACACTAGTAGGGATGGCGGGTTGGCAATGGGAATCTATGAGGCGAGTACCACAATCCCATCCCATCCTTGTTTATATTTTTGCCTCCGCCTCTGCTCCGCCCCATTTCTTCGTTGGATTCCGTTTAAGTCAGGGGCGAAGTTAGGATGAAATTTTGGGAGGGGCCAAAAATTATTTTATAACAAAAAAAGGACTAAAATAAAATTTTAGGGGGCTAAAATGAAAATTAGGTAAAATATATAAGTAAATTTTGAAATTTGGGAGGGTCAAAAATTATTTTATAACAAAAAGAGGACTAAAATAAAATTTTAGAGGAGGCTAAAATGAAAATTAGGTATAATATATAAGTAAATTTTGAAATTTGGGAGGAATAAAAATTATTTTATAACAAAAAGAGGACTAAAATAAAATTTTAGGAGGGCTAAAATGAAAATTAGGTATAATATATAAGTACATTTTGAGGTTTGGGGGGGCCATTGCCCCCCTTCCTCTCAAGGAGGCTTCGCCCCTGGTTTAAGTATCCCCGTGGAAAAGGAGAATATCCATGGGTATCAAAATTTAACAAATTATTTTATAAATATACACAATTAATTATAGCAATTCAACATAATATAAACAAAAAAAAATATAGGTAATCAATATTTTTCTAACCAACAAATCAGCAAACAAAAAATAGAACATTCGTAACCATTGTTTATAGAACGTCCACAATAAAAGAAATTGAACATCCGAAACCTAAAGCAACCAATAATCAACAAAAAAAAATATAACATCCGAAACCTATAAACAGAACATCCAAAACCTAAAGAAATAAAACATCTAATATAAATTGTTGGCTGATATTTGCTGAACTTTTATTGATTACCTAACATTCTTTTATAAACAAATACAAACTATTCAACACAATCAAATTTAGCATATTAATTATTAAAACATATAAAAACAACATAAATTTAACATAATTTTTCACTATAATTACTAGATTTAACACAAATGTAACATAATCTATCATAAAATCAAAATATATAGGAATTTTTTATAATTTTTATTCTAATGGAGATTTAGCAGGTTTCGTGGGGGTAATGGCAAAACAAATCCCAATCTTATCTTATAGACTATAAAAGCATCTACCAATATTATATTTTGTTTTCTTTCTCCTGCTAATTGGAAAAATTGCATTAATTAAAGCATTATTAAAGAATAACACTACTTGTATTTTTTGTCTTATTAATAAGAAAAGAAACACACCACAATTAACTAACCGTGGACCCATTAACAAACTCGCTCCGCCAGTTGGTTAGAGTAGCACATCAGTAGTAGTCTAATTAAACATCAAATCAAAAAAATATTAATTATGTCCTCAATTTAGAATTTATTTGAGTTGAATGTTGAATCTACCCCTAGATCAAGCTAGCTATATATGATGAAGTTTTGTCTTTATTTCCATTTCTTATGAATTGAATGCACATGGAGGCATGTGTAGCGCCTAGCAGGATTAGGATTAGCATAACATAAACGTTGGGAGTTTCGTGGTTAAATATATGATTTAAATTGATCTGCTGCTGAAAATTAATAATAATGTGATGCAGGCGAAATTAAAATGTTGTTTGGTACAGTGTCCTTTTTGATATATCATGTAACGAGCAAGTTGCAGCATTGATGCACTCGTGTAGGTGTGTCAGCTAATTAAGTATTGATCATTTCTGTTGCTGTATGTGACAGTTAACCGAAACTCAATCAATTTTGTGTTTCTGCAAGAGTTTGTTGCTGGTTCAATCATAGGAAAAAAATAAATAATGTGAACATTTTTTATTTGCTCTATGATATGGTTGAATATATTGTATGTACTCTACTATGCAGCAATAATATATATTAGATCAGTGGTTTGCATGTACGTGCCTGTGTAGAGAGTTATATATTTATGTGGTCACGGAGAGTGGAGAATGGTAGTGGGGCAAGCGCACTTCTCCATCATCATTATCAGGTGGGGCTATGGACTATGCTACAATCATCAACAGAACCACTCTCTTACTAATTCACCACTCTTTATTTGCCACATCAAATTCAAATAAATGAGTGGAATCTCATCACCATATATATATATATTTAAAACAGTGTCACATGATTAGACTATCATAATTTTACTGTATTTTTTAAGTCAAAAATATATTAGAGAGTGACTCAAACTCGACACTTTTAAGAAAAAAAAAAAGTCTTTTAAACTATACCTCTTTGGCTCGCTAATACTTAGATAACTACGATGTTTTTACACGAAAAAAAATATATCAGCAAAATATATATATTGATTAAACTTATTAACCTAGATAAAAATTGTTCGTCCTAGACTTCTGTCTCAAACAAAATTTCATTAAAGGTCACCATTCACGTACAAAGGCTGATTAAATGTCAATCAAGGTGTGTGTTGATATCCGGCGTCATATAAAATATGTCCTCCAAATGAATATATAAAATCAATCATGATCCATCTTTGATCTTTTGATATATTGGGTAGCAGGGACGGACCCCAATTGTAAAGGGCAGGGAGCACTTGCCCCACTGAACTTTTTCTAATATATATAGATACATATATATGTTTCATATATATATACAATAAAATATAAATTATTTTGTTGAATTTTATCGATGGTTTGAAGCAACAATGAGAAGAAGAATCATTGAGCATTATTCGGCCAACAAGATATACAGGTGGCAATGAAAGGAAGATAAAGACTCAAAACTACCTTATACAAGATGGCCAAACAAGTCTCATGTATAAACACTCTTATTATAAAACAGAAAACATGAGATTAGGTTAGTTTGACGAAATTACCCAACATGAGTAGTTAGTTTGGTAGTTTATCATTTTTTATGTAGATTTGTCAAGTTAATCGAATCTCTAATAGATTCAAATTAATTTAAAAATTTCAATTAATTGTTAAGTTACTCTTGATTAATATTTTTTTGTTGTGTCTACTCTTGATTAATATACTTTCCAAAAAAAAATATTCTTAAATAATTTAGCGCCACCACTAAAATTTTCTGAATCGACGACAACTTACTGTAATCCAATACGATGAAGCATATGTACGGGTGGTTATGTATCAGTTACGATCATTTCCTTAATTGACCTGACAAATGCATCTATGTCCCGTTATATTTGACTTCTTAACTGGTTTACAGGTGTGCATGCTTATCAATTATCATCTCTGTTTCTCTATGTCCGTGATAAAATCAGTTTAACATTTGTGGGGTACTGCTAATCAACTTGGATTTGGGTTTGTGTGATGGTTGATTGGTGGTTAGCTCACTGTTTCACTAGTCCACTTAAGCAAG
This sequence comes from Stylosanthes scabra, assembly GCA_036250425.1. NCBI lineage: Eukaryota > Viridiplantae > Streptophyta > Magnoliopsida > Fabales > Fabaceae > Stylosanthes > Stylosanthes scabra. Next base: position 17,961 of record JASCZI010090773.1, read on the forward strand.
TGTTAGGAGTTTGAATTCCACCTTATACATACAGTAATTCGGTGACCAACGATAAGCCTTTAAATTGAACTTAGATTCGTGGCAAACTAGTTTTCAACGGATCGAGTCGGAGGATACTTGAAAAACCAAAAAAATTGTCGGGGTACTGCTGCGTGTTGAGTTTGGGTTTACTATTCCATTGAAGAATTTAGAAGAATCTGGTATTTGATATAAGATATCTAACACAGTTTTTTTTTAGCAAAGATATCTAAAAAAGTTTAAGAGTTTGCATATATTGGGAATTAAAAATGGCAGGAAAAACAAGTTATTGAAACAAAGAAAAACAACCCTTAATAAATTTCAAACAAGTTTCACTTAACCAAACAATGCGGATAAAGCAAAATTTAGTAAACTTTTTTTGATGGGTTTTTACAGTTTTGTAGTTGGACTGAACTTGTTATATTTATCAGTTATGACTCAGGAGTTACGAGGGCTCCCCTTGAAATCAAAAAATTACCCATCCAAAACAAAAATAGATAAAAAGAAAACAACACGGAGTATTCGAAGGTAGGGCTAGAAGTGAATCAAACCAGCTCATGAGCTAGCTCGAGTTCGATTCATTAACAGTTCGATAAGCTAGCTTGTGATGAGTCGAGATTAAGCTTAAGTTTGAGTTAAAAAATTAAATAAGTCGAGTTTAAACTTGGATAAGTAAGTTTTTTAACTCGTGAACTGGCTCAAAAATATATATAAATATTTATTTATCTATTAAATTATTAATACACATAATATAATATTTAAAGTATAGAGTATTAATTGTTTATTATATAAAGGTGATGTTATATAAAGGGGTGGATCTAGAAAGTTAACTCTGTAGCGGCCGAAAATAGAGTTAGAATTAACCCGAACTGAGTTAAGCCACTGAGTTATAGGCCTATCAATCTCAGCTAACAAAAATTTAATTCGATTTATAACTCAGTTAAAAAAATAATTAATAATTTTATATAAAAATATTCATCATTCGTTAAATTTTAAATAAAATAAAAAATAATGTATTATTATATATTTAATTAACATGTATTTTTATAATTTTGTGTGTTTAAAGTAATAATATTTATTATAAATTGTAAATATAAATAAATAATGAATGTATTGATATAAATAATTATAATATAAAATGTATTACAAAGATATACCGATAATATATAATAAAATTAATTGATAATAAAATATAGAGTAATGCTACAGAACTACCGTTAGGAGACCAATGAGGAGTTAATGAGTGTAATTAGAAAATTAATTTTTGATAAAAAGGAAAAGAAAAAAAATGATATTGGCTTCCTATTGTCTCCCTAATATTAGCTTCCTATATCAATTATTTTTAAAATTTTAAAAATTTGAGAATTTTACCTTAAATTTTATTTAGAAATAATTAATTGTCATTTAATTATTAAAAATAGATAATATTTAGACTAAAATTTTAATTATGTTAAGCTAAAAATTAAATATATTTAACAATTTAATTATTAATATAATATTATTTCGTATATAAATAAAATTATATATATATATAGTAATGCTAGGAGCCAACGTTAGGGAGCGCATTAGTGTAATTAGAGAAATAGTGGGTGGTAAAAGAGGAAAGAGAAAAGAAGGAAAAAGCCTATTGACCATCTATTGGCTAACAAACTATGGACTCCCTAAACTTTCTCATATATATATTAAAAAAATTTTAAAACCTCAGGGGCCTACCCCTTTTGTATCCGTCCCTGGTTATATATATACAATTAGTATTGATGTACACATAAAATACACAAATACATCCTAATTAATCACTCACTCAAGTAAAAAAGATTTATGTATTTTATGTGTACATCTAGCAAAACCGATATATATATATATTACATTGTTATAATTTATTGACTTAGAATTACAGATTATTTTATGTTATATGAGCCAGCTCGTGAGTTTGAGTTAGTTTGTGAGCTTTTGATAAGCCGAACTTAAGTTTAAGAAATATGCTCGATTATTAATAAGTTGAGTGTGAGTTAAGTTCAATTTTCGTGAGGAATCTTGAGATTGTTCTAACTCGCCTCACTTGCGGCCCTATTTCTTTGTGCAAGATGGTAATCATTTACCCTGGCCTTTTTCAAATTCCTAATATGATGCTCAGCAATTTAGGATCCATGTAACACGAATTTTACTTTGAAGAACATTTTAATCTCAACATGATAAATAGATGCAGAAAACAAAAATTGTCCCTTTGTGGGGCTCACACGGCATGGTAGCACTACCAACCAGAGTAATTGGGTCCATCCTAAAGAACCATACTTGCCAGCAAAGTAAATAGCAGAAATTATAGGCGCATCATCAGGAGTAATCCCACATTCATTTCCATCAAGCTTCTTGGTATGAGGCTTTTATTAATAAGTCAAAGTCCATCATTCAATCTCTTGCTTGTTATCTGGAAAAATATGCATTATTTTCCCACCATTCACAATCTTAGTCACTACTGGTAACACATACACTATAGGCAAACTTGTCAATAAATAACTCTAGCTATGGCAAAAGAGAGAAAAATTCGCCATGAACATGGTGTCTGCTATAACTCTAGCGTGGTTACAACTGATCAAAAGCCGAATGCACGGACATAAACATACAAGAAATATAGTTATTTGACACAAACAAAATCTGAAAACTGCAAGAGGAGACAAGTGAATGGAATTTGATTTACTCTCTGTGTCACATAATCAGTGAAGCAACAGATGTTTGATCTTCATTATCTAGACTTACAATGTGGATGGTGGACGAAAGAGCATTAAGATTGGGAGGAGGGGAATCTACTTTAATCACTCGTTCCTTAAGTAATAACCCTCTTCTGAGTTCCTCATCTGCCTTTTCAAATTCATCAACACCTCTTGACCTTAAGAAATCTTGCAGATAAGCCACCAACTTGATCATCTGATTATGCTTATCTTCAAGGGCCATTCTTGCATCAGCCAGCTTCATCTGTATACTTTCTTGGCGCCACAGATCCACCATTTCAAACATGCTCCTCTCTTGTTCAAACTCCTCCTGAATCCTCACGAAATCGCTTTCTAATCTCTCAAGCTTAGCCTTGTCCTCTCCTATCTGCATAGCCAATTCACTGCAAACTTGCTCAATCAGTTCTCTCTGTTTTCTCTCATCTTCATAGCTTGCCCTAATCTGATTAGCACACAGGTTAGCCTTGGCAAGTTCACGTACCAATGTAGCATTCATCTTCTCCATTCTTTCTCTACTTCTCTTTTCCCTTCCCAACTTATCCTCTAATTCACCCAACATTGACTGACACGACTTGTTTTCGGCTCTGAGATCATTGATGCAGGTTTGTGCTCGAAGAAGCTCTGATAGCAAAGCAGAGATAACAGAGTCAGCCGTTACTTTTCTTTCTCCGTGAATCTTATTCATCTCTTGACGAGTCTTCTTCTTAGCCACGTTATTAGACTTTCTGAAAGCCCAATCTTCTTCCTTCAAACTTACATTGAATTTCTTCATAAATCATAACATGCTTGTATCAATTAAAGTAATTGAGTACAGATATGATGATAAATCTAAGGAAATGGAAGAAAGTAATCAGGAATTGGAATAGCATCATAATACCTTCTTGGAGTCAAGGCCGGTAACCTCAAGAAAGCAGAACTGCCATAACTCTGCGGCGAGCTTCCTTGCAGAGACGTCAGGTTTCGGGGAGCAGTGCCGGAAGTTGACGGGAGAAGCATTGGCTTTAGCATGGACAGAGTGTTGTTGTTGTTGTATAGTGCATGACCATCTTCGGAAGAAGGGAGACCGGCGGCGAGGGATCGCCGGAGTGTGGGTCCCGCCGGTGGAGTTCATTTCATTTTGTGTGAAAAGAAGCGAAAGGAATAATTAGGAGTTTATGAAAGGGTTAAATTAAAGTGAAATAGTAGTGTAGGATTATATAGAGGTGCTTTTAAGAGAGTGGTGATGTTGTTGATAATTTTGTCCCCTCTCATCAAAAGACGTTATTATAGTAGATGGAAAATCGAATAGAATAGGTTATATGTGATGCTGATTGCTCACACATTATAAACTCTGCAAAACTGACATTGACATATAATTCACTACATTAATTAATATCCGGGAGTATATGCTACCACATTTATCTATCAAATATATTAGATTAGACTAGATGGATAAAAATAGACACGATAAAATTTTAAGCGAAAAATGCAAAATAATAAAAATATATTCTCAAAGATAATTAATTAGGGAGGGTATGTATATTTTTATCACTTTAAAATTTTTATGTATATTTTCATCTATTTCAAAATTTTTAATGTGTATTTTTATTATTTACTCTGGATGAAGACTCACTTGAGCAGCTATTAGCGACGAACACGAGATCTCCACTAAAAGAATGAAATATATGTCATTTGAGCTACAACTCATTGACATTTAATTTACCTTCATTAAATACAAATAGTTAAAACATTTTATTAATGGTAAACTTATATGTTTTCTTAATAAAATCTAAGTTTATTGATACTTTCAAATTTTATTACTTACTATTTAACTTTACTAGTATTATATTATTCTGGATGGTTTATAACAAAAGATAAAATATTAATTAATTGTATAATTTTTTCTGTAACAACAGTCAATGAAGACTTTATCCTAGAGAAGAATATGAAGACGACTGGAATTTTCTATTTCAATTTAATAAAATTAATTAAATGAAGAAAGTCAAGTAAGTAATAACTCTTATAATAATAATTTTAAAAAAAAACATATAATAGAAAAGTGAGACGCTTTCAATGACCGTAAATTTTTGGGTATATGATTCAGTTTCGACGTTTTCGTTTGCATTAAATTAATCCAAAATTTATGCCTCTCGTTCACATAATTTTTGTACAAGCTAAGATTGATTTTTGTTTGTTAGTCATAGTAAGTGATATATGATGCGTGCATCCATCTATATAGTTTGTATGCTTTTAACTTTTAAGGCACTGCGGTGTGGTCGGCAGTGTGAATGATAAATTAATTGAGCATATATATGCATGATGGCTGATGCTTATCTAAAGAAGAATATAATGATTAATGAGGGTGTTGTACTTAGCCAGATGGTTTTCTTGCTTTCTCACCGAAATTGATGAATGACTAACATTTTTTTTTATATAGCGAGTTATTAGTTTAACTGAATTTTAATTTATGCACAAATTAAAGAAGAGATATATAGTAAAGAGCGGTGACAAGTGTGCAAAAATTCTGCATTAGCTTTATTAATAATTGTGTAACTATCTGCTTTTAATTTCACGCTCAGTAATTAATTTTCTTAAATTCAACCCCTGGGGGATTTTCATTTCCCCCATAATTAAAACGTGCGTGCCTGAATGATGCATGGATGCATCAGCAAAGTTGAATTGAATAGTAGTACAGTACATACTCAATAAACAATAATCATGCATGTTGGCTTGACGTTAATCCATCCTTACCTCTTTCTCTTTCTTTAATTTGATTCCAACGTGCCAACATTATCTTGCATTAAAACAAATTAAAACAACATACAACCTTTATTTCATGTTATTTAAACCATTCATCTCTTTATGAATATAAATTGTCTTCTAAAATTTTAACACACACTTCCATACAAATTAAATATATTTAGAAATAAGTCACCAAAAAAATATTTTTAAAAATAAAATAATAAGAGATATGCTAGGTGTACACTAAAATCAGCCACTAATATATAATACATATTGAAATATAAAATATACATTAAAAATAAGTTAAATTATATATAAATTTTATATTTCAATATGTATTATACATTATAGCTGATTTTAATTGTTGATTTTAGTGTGCAAATAGAATTATTGAAATAGTAATTATATAACTAGGCTAGCTTAACAAAAATTAATATCCATGTAGTGATAAAAGAGTATAACATAATAATTACAATAATGTGGTATCAATAATTTTTCCATCACCAATTTCCCCTTTATTTCACAATTTATACTAATTATGAAGGATTTTTAAATAATATATATAACTCTTTAATTTCCTACCCTGTGCACTCTAAAAAAGAATTATTTTTAAGAATAAATCTAGGTATACATTAATGTATTTATCCATATATTTTTACATCTAATAGGATCACGCTTCAAACGTAAAAATAATAAAAACTACATAAAAAATTTAAGTCACAATAAAAAAAAATAACTATTTTTGGGAATATATGGATGGATGGATGCGTATACATATAACATTTTCCTATTTTTAAATGGAGAAATTTTGTTTTGTTAAATTTGTATTCAATAGAAGCACAAAAATCAAAACACAAAGAAAAATTATTTCTTCCTTAAATAAGTCTCTCTTTTGTGTTTTAAACTGTTTGATTTATAATAAAATTAAAAAATAAAATAAATATTTTTTAAAAAAGAGTACATATTAGTTGGATCGCAGAGCAGTGAGAATTTTTTATACAATAATATTAGATAATCAATAAAAATTCAGTCAATATATATAAATCAATAAGTTAAATTAGATATTCTATTTTTTTGGGTTTCATATATTCTATTTCTAAATAATATAAAGTTGACTGATGATTATTTTATATTTCGAATGTTCGATGACATTTATTATGAATGTTCTATAAATAATAATTATAGAATATTTTATTTTTTATTGGCTAATTTATTTGTTGAAAAATTATTGTTTACGTATATTTTTTCTTCCTAATGATAGGTAAACCAAGGATGAGGAAAGTGATTAAAATGAAGTTGTCACACGTGGATAGAATTAATTAATTAATTAAACTTAATGGGGGGAATTAGACAAAGATCCCGAGTGGACGACGAAGATACCACTGGCCTATATGCTCTTTCACACACTCACTTGCTTAGTCTTAGTCCTCATTAAAGGCGCAAGATTTCACACAAAATCCCCCATTAAAATAACAAATCAAAATTAATTGATTGATCCAAGACGGCAAAAATGATTAATCCTTAATTAATTAATGGGTCAACAAATTGAGGCCCCCTCTTCTGGATGTATTATTCTTCTGCTGTGGCGGCTCCCAATCCCATGCACGTGCGTGCATATACCTACATACATAGAGATCAGACTACTTCTAAGTTCTAACTTGTAACATAGTAATAATAATAATAATATATTCAGTCATCAGTCATATTAACGAATTCGTTAAATAAAAGTCAAAATTTTATCATCATCATCATCCATTTCCATCTCTTTCATGCCACCGCACTCTATAAATATCAAACTTTCCACCCCACAAAATATAATTCATTCCATCATAACTTGGCTATCATAAGAGTTAACTAATTGATATACACATACATAAGCACACAGAGACAGCAGAGAGGTTCATCATCATTGTCTCAATCAATCATCTCTCTTAAGAGTTAAAGTAAACAATAACCTCATATCCTATCTTATCTTATCGATCTTAACATCAATGGGAAACTGCTGCAAGGCGGAATTGAGATCAACGGAATGGGGAGGCGAGGACTGGAGTGATTTGATGATGAGTCCTAAGAAGAATAATAATAGGGTGAACAGGAAGAGGAGGCCGTCGCAGAAGGTGTTTGATGAAAATCAAGTGTTAAGTATTGGGAAAGTCCAGAAGGAGAAGCTGTTTGGCGAGTTCGGAGCAACTATTTGTGATGATGACAATAATAATAATAACAATAATGGCAGCAGGATTAAGATTAGGATCTCCAAGAAAGAGCTCGCCAGATTGTTACAAGAACACAAAGGACAGTTCCATCAACAGCATCGAGCTTCAGCAGAACAAGTTCTTATGAGGCTGTTAAAGGCTCGTGATGATCACACACCATGGAAGCCGCACCTTGATAGTATTCCTGAGGACACATAGATCATACATGCATCAACACTACTTGTCTATACTTGGAGACCTTTCTTTCCCTTTTTTTTTTTTCGTGTGTACAAAGAAACACTCCATTTTCTTTTTCTTGTTCGAGTAATGTACTAATGTTATATGCACTCACATTTTTTTAAGAGTAAATGAATAAAAATATATAAAAAAAATTTGATGAGGTGAATTTATTTTGGTGTCCTAATTTGAGGTGAATAAATTAAAAATATACCCCAAAATTTGTAAATATCAAAATATACTCTAAATATTATCTTTGATGAACAAAAATACACTCAAGACCTTATTATAAACTCACTAACAATATAACATTTTTGTTCATTGAAAATAATTTTTCTATTTACTATATTTTTATTTTCTATTTTTTGTATTAAAAAAAAGTGAGAAAAGAGAAAATAATTATCATTTACACTATTAAAGTTTTTTAAAATATAAAAATAAACACATTTTTTACCATATACTGGATTTTTCATAACTTGTTGTATTTTCATGTAACATAGAGATAAAAAATATTTCAATTTTGATAAAATGTAATTGTATATATTAATTGATAATTATTAATCCGGCGAGTGAAGTAATCTTTAATTTGTCTTCCAGCATCTGTTCAGCGCTGATGCCAAAAATAAGAAAAAATCTAGAAGCCGCCAAAACAAACCAAGTTTCTTATCTTTTAAATTAATATATATATACTGCGTATACAAACCGTTGTATATATGTTAACTATATGGATTGAGATAAGAGTAAAGAGAAAAGAGAGCATAATCAAAGATGTTGCGTGCACTACTATATGATCGGAGATCCATCTTACTATATTAATTTGTTGCTAAGGTGAAAAGGATGATGATCGATATATAATAGTATTGTACTATTGTCCCTTTCACTAGTTTGATTTTGGTGTGAAGACTATAATTCTATTAGTAGCTGAGTCAAGTCAGATGACCTAGTTAACATAGGATAATTGAATGAGAAATATCAACACATGATATAATTTGATGAGTTGACCATATATATTTTGGTAACTAGACCATATATATGTATAGTGATATAAAACAATTTTGACCGATAAAAAATTTTGACATATAGTTTAGATCTGCACTAAATTAATATGATAAGAAAATAACAATAATAGTAATAATCATGCTAGACCTTATTATAATTGGACATGCCAACACCACCGGAAAAAATTACTAGGAAAAACAATGATTTATTTAATTAAAAAGTTAAAAATGATATCTATACTATTTTACACATACTTTTTATAATAAAAAATAAATTTTTATTTTAGTTCACATTGTATTAATCACATGATTTAAATATTTAATATTAAAAAATACGTCCCTATTAGGCAACCAATAAAGTTCAAATAGTAATAACATTTTAGACTTATTAATTAATATTGATTATTAAAAGGTTAGTAACCTAAACTTTTTCTAAAAAATATAAAAACATATACAAAAATAATGTACATAACTTTTTTGTTTTAAAAAATAGTTACTATATTGTTAGTACTTTATTACATATATAGTAGAAAATAGGAAATGGTTATAATAATATATTCCATAATAGTAAGTAAAAAATCTTAAATTAAGGCACGTGGAGGGTTGAGTTGTTCCTCGTTCCCAGCAGGTTGGAGCTGCAGCGTACGGATTCAAAGACTGACTGAAATCCAAAATCCCAACAAACATCTTTCATTCATTCTTTCTTTCTTTGCAAACAAATCTAATTCAATAACAAGGTAGCTCGTTTCTGTTATTAGTTACATTACACCATCGTAACTCTCTTGTTTCCGCTTCATTCTTCCAACCCCATCTCCTCTCTTACTCTAACCGCATTTGCATCTACGGCAGAAAGAAAGAAAGAAAAAAATACTTTAACGCTTTTCATTTCTTTCTTCTAATTGTATTTTTAGATGTGTTGTGTTCTCTGATCGTTGAAGTAGAATCTTATAAATTTGTATTAGATTCTTTCTGTCTTGTTTTTATATGTTAGCGTTATTCAAATATCAAGATTTAGCGTTTCTAAATATTAATATTACTCCATCATGCCTATAAGTTTCTTTGAATCTAAAAGAATTAGTTACCACCTTATTCATTTGATGCCAACTAATTAATATATGCACATCGGTTTTATTTCACCCATTTGTGATTTCAGAAGAGTGGAGAAATGATGAATCAGCAGAACCAAGGTTCATCAGGGTATCCATCAAGTGTTCCAATGAAGCGAAAACGTGGCCGCCCACGCAAAGAAGAAGCTGTATTCCAAGGGGAGACCACATCTGCAATCATGCCTCCTTCAGACAATGTCTTGAATCCCCCCACCCAAGTAGTGAGCACTGGCATCACAGCTCATGATCATAGCGATGCAATGGTGGGGAAGATGGTCACCGGAGTTATAGAAGGCTCTTTCAGTGCCGGATATCTGCTCAATGTTAAGGTGGCAGACTCTGATTCTCAGTTAAGAGGTCTTGTTTTTCTTCCTGGCCAAGTTACTCCCATCACTGCACAAAATGATGTGGCTCCTCAAGTTAGAATGATCCAAAGGAAAGAGATTCCAATTCCAGTTCTTAATCCTCAGCAGGCACTGACTAATAATGATTATGTTCCTTTACCACCACAGACTTTGACAGATGATTACATTCCTTCACCAGCACAATGCAGCAAGCAAGTTTGTGAGGATGAGGCAGAGTTGCACCTGCCTAATCCTCAAGTGCTGCCAATTGAGATGCATTCTAGCACCCCACCACTTTCACTTGAGAATCAGTCTGCCTCTGCAATGGCAGTCGCGGCAGCGGTCGAGTTGCCGAAGAATGATATTCCTCAGGCAATATCAGAGCCAGGGTATGAGAATCAACTTTCTTCTATGGTGTCCAAGTTTGAGTGTGAAAAACCTGTTAGGCAAAATGAAACATTTCATCAGATTGATACTTCAACTGAAGCTAAAGAATCAGGTGCTGATGGAGGAGTAACAAAAGTTCAAGATCCAGATCCAAAGCCAATATCTCAACCTATCATCTTTCTTCCAACAATTGAAACAACTCAAACTGGACAGCAGACTATGCCTTCTGAGCAAAAGGCGAACGAGCCGATTCGTGATGAGATTAGTAAAATATCAGAGATTGAACTCAACAAAAGTCCTGTATCTGCTGAGCCTGAATCCATGCCATCTGAACAGGTTAGTGAATCGGTTGTTGACAGCTTTATGGAGAAGCAGGACTCACCCAAAACCGAAGGACTACAAGATATGGTGGGAAAGCTTGCTACTGCTGAGATGTTGAGCATGATTGACACCTCAAATTCAAATGGAAAACCAAGCACAGGTGTTGGAAATGGTATTGATATGGTGGGATCAAACCATGCCCCTGACAGTAACCAACCAATATCAATGGTATCTGAAGAGATTAAGATTTCATCTGAAGGGTGTGCCTTCCAAGACAAAAGTGGTGGCTCTTTCGATGCCATTGGTAAGGTGGATGTGAACCAACCTACTGAATCTTAGGTAATGCAGTGGAAAGGACGGACACCATGGTTAATCCAGTAGAATTTCAAATCCATGTTTGGATTTCTTTTCCTTTATTATTTTTTTTCATATTCCATTTTTGTTAATTTGCTCTACTCCTGTTCTGCAGCTACTTTGTCGAATAAGTTTGTTTGTTATCTGGAGGACACACACTCTACTAGCATTTTTGTTTGCTATAATATTAAATTGTGATATTAGAATACATGTTTAGTGGTAAGTGTTGCTAGTATAGAGTCTGCCATACGTTTGGAGAGATTAGGCAAAATATTGTTACTCATCTTGTTGCTCATCTTCACTCATGCATTCTTTATGGTACGATGCATAAGTTTTTTCTTTTTTAATTGTTTACCTTTTGGAAAGCTGTATTAAGCATCATAATCCCTTACTAATAATCATGTCAACATGCTCCATGAAGTCGTCCTTTTAATGTCATGGAGGAAATGGGTGGCAAGGGGGAAAAAAAGACAAAAAAAAACACTAGACTCTATTCTTCCTCCACTCTTCAGAAAGTTCGAGAAGTTATGAAAAAAAAAAAAAAAAAACTTAAATACATACGTAAGTTGCATAAAATGCAATATGTAACGTTTCACAACCGTTAACATCTAAAATGTTATCGTTGGAGTAATAATTATGAGCTTCGTTTTAATATAAATACATTTAAGAAATGACAATATTCAAATTATCATCTATGCTAGACTAAATAAAAAGGGGACTTTAGAGCGAATAATTTAACATAAGTTCATCGAAGTTATAAAAGACATGACACACAGAAGACCAATAAAAGATTGTAATGAATCAACATAAAAAGTGAAAAGATGAAGAAACACAAATACCACTCAACTCAACTGCATTCAACAAATCGATAATAGTGTAAGTTGCCAAGAACACATTTTAATTAGAACTACATATCTAATGGACCAATCCATCAAATATATACGAACATCAACAAAGTACTCTGCAAGCATGGTTTGATACAACGGTTTGCAACAAATATAAATCTTAATATAGCAACAATAGATAAACTAACCAGAAGAAAAAGGAAGTGGGGAAAAAGGGGGAAAAAAGTTGGTTGGTTTTCCACGTAGATAGAAGCAACTGAAAATAAGTATCATAGGGATACAGAATGGTAACAGAAAAATGGAAGCTGGGCTAGGCTTCTTAGCTATATCCCATTTGTTGCTGCTGCTGCTGGGGAGGTTGGTAATTTGCATACCCTGGATAGCTTCCATACATGTTGGGGTCCTGCCCAGCGGGAGCATAACCATAGTTTTCATAGCCTTGCGCATAGCCATAATATCCACTTCCATTCCACTGGTTTGGGTCTGATTGAGTCTGAAATTATCCAAAATTCCAAATTCATTAATCAAAATCAGCAACAAATTGTGACACACGCAGCTAAGACAACAATTATAGCCAAGTTCTATTACCTGTTTGTTCGACGGACTCCGTCCCCATGACAGCCTAATATTTTGCCCACCTAAAACTGTGCCATTCAAAACCCTCAGTGCCTCTTCAGCACAACTCCTGATGCATTAAAAATCATATCACATTCAGGACCTTCTTATGTAAAAGTAATTTCATGATACACAAATACCAAAGTACCAAACATCAAATACCTGTCTGCAAATTGGACAAATCCACATCTTTTGCCAGATGGAATCTTCACATGAACTAACTCTCCATAATTGCCAAAGACTTGTCGCAGGTGGTCATCCGTAACATTAGCATCTAAATTGCCAACAAAAATCTGCAATAAAAAATCAAGTCAGAAAACAAGAAGGAAGTAGAGTGGTTTCTATATTGCAAAGAAGTACGCACAGTTGTATTATTTGGATCATTCTCGTTCTGTGCCCCTTGAGGATTCTGATATGAAGCTGCATGTTCAAATTACGAGTAAAGAAGATGAACGGCATAAACACAGGGAAAGAAGGATTAAATTCAGTAAGACACCCAAGACAGAAGTAGGCCAAGCAACATTTAGTGATAAATGGCACAACTTATTGGCACAGCTTTAAAGAATAGCATATTATTGACTATTATTACCGAACATTGGGTTTGATAGTAGGGCCCCTTCGTTTATTAAAAAAAAAAAGCATATGCAGATATAACTTATAAAATCAACAAAATTACTGGTGTCTTACATGCAAAACAACCCTTCATATGGGAAAAATTTAAACATTTTAACTAATAAAAACATCATAAGCAACAGGTTCAGTTGAGAGCTTAAATTGATAAACAACAAATAATACAAAATCAAATGACTAGATCCTGACAACTACAAATACATGACAACTATGCACAAATAGAAACGAAAACACACAATGACATAAATTACACCTAGCATTCAGATATTTAATTATAAATTCAACACAACTATTTACTAATTCTTCCATGCAAGGGCCTCTGAGTGTGTGTGTGAGCGAACATCTAATATAATTAAAAAGAAAGTCAATTAACAAGCATTAATCCTCATTTCATTGTAAAATATTTGTATAATATCTATCTAAATTTCGGTAGACATAAATAGCCATGTTTAGTGAATTGCCAGAGTAGACTGAACAATAATGGAAAAGGAGGCTGTGAGTGCTTGTGTAGGATGTAAAACTACTTTCCAAGTGAGCTGTAGTTATGGCCATGTAAGTTAAAGCTGACAGACTGCACAATATAAAGAAATTAAAAAATTTAATTGCATAACATTGTGCTGAGCAAATAGAAAAGGACGGAATGGAGATAGCACCTAAACACCAAGACTCCACAAGATACCACAATGCATAATGCATTCCTAGAAAATTAAAGCAGTAAATACTAGCACCTGAGAATATTTTTCCCATGGCTGGAGATTGACAAGTTTAATAATTAGGCATCAAATAGAAGAACAAAGAAATGCAAAATAAGTAAACAAGATCTGCTCTTGAATACGGGAAAGCTATAGAAGAAATTCAAAGAACTAGTTCTTCCAGCATGGTAAAAGGAATTAAAGTAATGGAGTGAAGAATAAGAATGGTGGACTGAAAATATAAGTAAAAAAAAAATTGCGCAATGTAATTGGGCTAAGAACTAAACCAACGAAATGAAATGAGAAGAAACTAAAAGTAATTAGAATAGTGGCGCAATGAAGGCGGAAATGAAAATGCCACCAAAAATAACTCGCGATACATAAACGGATAACTGACCTACACAAGGCCATGCACTAAAATGGTAACCATTTCAGCTGAAATCAGTTCCAGGCTCCGGGATGACAGAGCCTCTCGACACCCTGCTTCGAGACAATAGGAGTTCTATAAGATTTTATTATTCTATATCATTTATTTAGCCCAAATTTTTAAAGGAAATTACAGGAAGAAATGTGTTTGGACTGTATATCTTCAAGAGCGTAACTGAAATGAATCATTAGTTGATGGCTGTTGTCATAAAGGATACACACACGAAAGATAACTAGATACTTAAAGCCTTAAATCCAACTCAATCTTGGCATATGACGAAAAACAGCTCAAACTTTTCTGAAGGCAGAATATCAAATAAGAGTTTGAAGCAAATTGACCAGAACACAACAACTGAGATAGACAAACCTTTGGATTGTGTGGTTGGGTTTTTATTAGATGCTGGTCCAATCCTCATGGGTCTTGTTGAACAAAGAACCCCCTGCATTTCAGTCATAGCTCTAATTTGCTCACTCTCATCTGCAAACCTAACAAAACCATAGCCCTTTGTTCGCCCAGTAAGCCTGTCAATTACAACTTTGGCCCCCTTAACTGAGGAGTATCTACCCCTAAATGTCTCCTGTAGGTGGTAGTCCGTAACATCTGCAGCCAAATCTCCAACAAATATGGTGTAATCCGGACTATCATCATGACGCCTCTCACCGGCGCTGAATGTTGCCCAGTTCAACCTGAAGTTCTGCCCACCGTTTGGCATAATGGTTCCATTGTATGATTGTAGTACTCTCTCAGCAGCAGCACGGCTTGTAAATTCAATGAAGCCATAACCCTCAGATTGACTAGTTTGCTTATTCCTAATTACTTTAACAGATGCCACCTGCAACCATACGAGTATATAACCTTAAATCGACCATAAAAAACAGGCAAACCTTAATTTTCTTTTTTACACAAAATATAATAACATATACATAGTCCATCTAAACAAATCTCTATTGAAACAATAGGAACCGAAGCTAATCAAAATCTCTCCAGGATGAGCAATTTTAAAAGAATTAAACCAAGATTCATAAAACTATGGAGCTTCAAAACAACAAAACCCAAATCGGAATAAAAAAAAAAAGAAAGACCTATAATTGACACAAAAAGAATATAAATCTACCCGTTCTCATTCACGTAAAGGGAAAAAAAAAAAGAATCTCTATTCTATTATCACATCCGATTTAAAAAATAATAATAACATGGAATTTTAGGGCGATTTGAAGACAGAAAAATAAGTATGAACGTAAACGCAAAATTAGAGAGGAAAAGGATATATATATATATACCTCGCCGGTGTGAGCAAAACAGGTGTAGAGGTAGTTCTCGTCCATCCAGTACTGCAAATCGCCGATCCAGAGGGTGCGGACCTCATCAGCGCTGGCGGGCTGAACGGGCTGGGAAGGAAGCACCGACTGGGGCGGGGCCTGGGCGGAGGGAGCCCACATGGGAGGTGGCTGGGCCTGCGGAGGCATCATCATGTATGGTGGCTGCTGTTGCTGGTACTGCTGGTTGGGCTGTTGGGCCATGCTGGGGGGAGGTGCCATGCCGGGTCCGGGCTGCATCATGTTCTTCCGGTGGTTGAATCTGGAATTCTTGAGAGAGAGAAAGGGAGAGAAAGAGAGAGAGGGAGAGAGAAAAAAGGGGGAAGAGAGTGAGTTTGTCGTATAGGTGTGTGCTTTAAAGAGTGGTTGAGACTCAAACCCTAACCCCGTCCGTGACGTGTGGCTGGTTCTCTTTCTACTTTCTATCTTACCCTTCACACTTTTTTTTTTTTTTAATTCTTTCAATTTCGTTCATCTTTCATAATTGGGAAATACACCTTCAAAAGAAGGTAAGAAATAGAAAAGTATTGTAATTGTAATAAGAAATCAACTAATTTACATTTTATAAAAATTAAATTTCGTCATATAAAAAAATCACAATAATTTGATGCCACTCCATCTTTTCATTTTTTTAAAATCTTTTTTAAACTTTATATTTTAGCTGCAAGCATGAAACACATGTAAACAAACTTCCAGATAAATAATTAAATATAAAACTATGAAAGAAAAAAAAAGAATTTTCTACCAATAATTATTTGCGACAAAATTAGTATTAAATTTAGATAATTTTTTGTGATATTTTGAATATTTTTATCAAATAAAACCCATTTTTTATAAATAGAAAAAATGGTTCTAATTTTATTAGCATATGAACTTTTTGGGTTTTTTTTTATATAAATATTTTTTAATCAATATTAATCAAAATAAATACTTGTACATATAATTATTTTTTTATGTAACATACCTGTTTTCGTATGCACTATTAGAGATACTGAAAATAGAGGAGTTCCACAGGCAGAGCACGAGTGACTGCACCATTTTTTTGATCGTGTGTCACCTGCACGCGAGATTGGAGGATGGAGGAGGTGCCGCACTTTGTGGCCGCGGGAATGAGCTTCACTGGGATCCCTCGGTCGGTGGCTATAGGATTGGGTAAAATAATTAAATCTGCTATAGGAGAATAATAAAAAATGTTTATAATAGTACTACTATATATAACAAAAATTTGTTTAAGATATCAAATACTTATTGAGGAATAATCTGTATACCTATCATAATTATATAATTTAATTTTTTTTTATATTAGAAAATATAGAAAATAACATTATTCGGAGTTGAAGTATAGAATGAGGCAAGTGAGGCAAATAAATCCTAACTTCTTCTCTGGATCGTGTGGCTGACGATTATTAACAAATTCTTAGGGAGTTGAACTCTAATTAAGCATCATGTGTATATATATATATATATGTTAAAATAATAATAAATGATTTTGTTAAGAAATTTAGCCACTTTACTTTTTCTTTCGATTTCACTTCTTAAGTTTTTTTTATTTGGGTTTCATTCATAATATATCTTTAAATTTATATTTTAATAGATCATTTATTCTCAATTTAGTGTATATTTAATATATCTTTAAGTTTATATCTTTCGATTTCTCAATTTTTTTAATATTTTAACATATAATTTATACGAATAATTAAATTTAAGTGTAAATATAACCTATTAATTTGAATTTTATTTTTCTATACGTGCTAACTTTTAGTTACATATATTTAATTTAATTTAACAAATTAAGATTGTTTCATTTATATATAATATTAAGTTATATTAAGTTATATATCTTTAAGTTTATATTTTAATAGATGCTACTTAATTAGTTGCTTTAACACAAGAAAAAAAAAAAAGAGAAGATAATGAGCGAGTAATGGCTATAATAAATTTGGCAACGAGAACGAGTTAGTTGGATTGGATAGCAACTTGCTATAGCTCCAAGGCTATAAAATGAGGCATCCATATATCATCACACGAATCCCGCGGCCAGTGCTTAAGGGATCCGATTAGCCCATTCTCGCAGCTAGTGCCTGCGGAACCCTCCTCGTTCTCGATTGACGCGTGCATGTGGAACAGGTGAGGAAAACAAAATCAAATCACTCGTTCAGTGGCTGCGGAATTCGAACAAAAATTATCCCTCAGCCTCTGCGAGACTACTAACGACGCCTAAAAAAATAAATACTTCTACAAGTATTTAATTGGGTAAATATTGATTAAAAAATATTTATATAAGGTTTGGTATTTTATAGAAAACATTATTGTTGTTTCTATGAATGCTCATAAAGATCCTCAAGAAAGTGTAACTATTAAAACGATTTGTTTTACTGAGCCATACATCACTACTCTGGCAGTCTGGTGTGTTTCGCCCACTGAATATAAGCAAAAGGCATCAAGTAGCGTTACCTTACATAGCATATTAGTATTTAGTAACATATAACAGCTATTAACGCGTTTAAACCCATCCCAGAACAATTATAAACGATATTACGATATCAACAAGGCTCAATCCTAAACCGCACAAAAAGATGCTAATGAAAGCCAACAAATGCTTGACTTCAGGTTCCTGCTATCAGTTTGAGAATATCAGCAGCTTCCTTCAATCTCCTCTCTCTGTTATCTTTCATAGCTGAACTACCAGCTTTACCATTTCTGGATCACAAACAAAATAACATGTAACTAATTGAATTGAATTGAATTAGTTCTCTAAAAGCAGAATAGCATGCAATTATTATTTTTTCAAGATCCTGAATATAACCTTTTCTCATAAACTGCCTTTCTTTTAAGCTCGTCAACGAGGCTGTGCAGTCGTTTCAAGAGGGCTGGGGACTTGATCATGGCTTGAACCCCGGAATGAGTTGAACAAATCTTCTTCATAAGTTCAGAGGCAATAAAGTAGCCCTCCTCCTTATTCCTGGAAACGTTTTACACACCATAAGAAACAGAAGGTACAATCCTAGAGCAGATTTCAAAAGGCTAAAATATTTTTGAGGATTGAAACCTTAGTAACTCCATGATGATTATTTGTACAGAATTATGTGTTTGGATCAGCACTTCCAGTAGATGAGGGTGGCGCGCAAGGTTTCGCAGAGTTGAGAGAGCATGTTTTAGAACCTCCTGATCAGGTATACTCCTGCTGACTGATCGAATAAGCCCCAGCAAGGTGTTAATTGCACCTGCAGCCACAAGTTCTT